>JAOXYB010032485.1:3055-13148 GCA_028565635.1 Phoronis ovalis
ACTGTAAACTTGTATAGTGATTACCGCAAACTTGTACAGTGATTACTGTGAACTTGTATTGTGATTACTGTAAACTTTTACAGCGATTACTGTAAACTTGTATATAATGATTACTGTGAATTTGTACAGTGATTACTCTGAACTTGTATTATAATAGTTATCACTGTAAACTTGTATTGTGATTACTGTAAACTTGTATTGTGATTACTGTAAACTTGTATTGTGATTACTGTAAACTTGTACAGTGATTACTGTAAACTTTTACAGTGATTACTGTAAACTTTTACAGTGATTACTGTAAACTTATTACTGTAAACTTGTACAGTGATTACTGTGACTTGTTTAAAATTTGTGATTACTGTAAACTTTTACAGTGATTACTGTAAACTTGTATTGTGATTACTGTTAACTTGTATTGTTATTACTGTAAACTTGTACAGTGATTAATGTACACTTGTTTTGTGATTACTGTAAACTCGCATAGTGATTACTGTAAACTTGCACAGTTGTTTCGTTTTTACTAACACCTTTAATAATTGCAGATCTTTAGAGATGGTGGTTGGTCAGCTTGGTATACTTAAAGCTGGTGGAGCTTATGTTGTCATTGACGCCTCGTTTCCTAAGGAACGGTTATTGTTTATTCTCGATGACGCTGACTGCCAGATTCTTGTTACCACGAAGAATATTAGCACAAAAGCTTTGACAGAAGAATTTCAGGGGGAGGTGATTATAATAAATGCTGATCCCTATATTGGTACTGATACATCAAATCAGTTTAAACCTGATGAAACCAATCTTGACATATGCACCATGCCTAGCAACCTGGCTTATCTAATTTACACTTCAGGAACTACCGGGAAACCAAAAGGTTGGTACAGAATAGTAATATCAATAAATACTTAGTTGACTTCGCATCAAATGCTTTAACAGGAACATGTGCTTGCTAATCAATGATTGGAGAAGGCATTATGATATTATGAAGTTCTTGTTAGTATATTAGTGTAATATAATACATTAAAATATTTTAAATCTGTTGTAATCCAGTCTGAATAAATCGACTCGTTAGTGTTACTTTCGGAGCAACCATAAGCAAACAGATTGACAGATTAAGACAAGTTGAGATTCTCTATTATATTTGCAGGTGTAATGGTGGAGCATAGAAATTTGATTAATATCGTTACAACTACTGCCATAAAACTGTTTAAGATTCGACCTGGCATGCGTATAATGCAGATGTTCAGTATAATGTTTGACGTTACATTTCAAGAAGAATTCATGGCTCTATTCAACGGAGCTACTGTCGTCTTACGTGACGCCAACTATGTCAAGAC
Organism: Phoronis ovalis; assembly: GCA_028565635.1. Taxonomy (NCBI): domain Eukaryota; kingdom Metazoa; phylum Phoronida; family Phoronidae; genus Phoronis; species Phoronis ovalis. The sequence continues at coordinate 4,387 of JAOXYB010032485.1, forward strand.
ATTAAAAACGGTAGAAATGGCAGGTATGACACCTACAGTGTCGGCCTCCCTGGATCCCAAAGATTTCCCCAACTTGAAATATGTGTACGTTGCGGGCGAAATGTTACCAGAGTCTGTCGCAGAAAAATGGTGTAAATACGTGCGGTTTATAAACGAATACGGGCCATCAGAAATCACAGTCGTTTGTTGCGGTGGGGTTATGAATGGTCTCAAGAGAGTCACCATCGGAAAAGTGTTGCCTAACTGTAAAATTTACATCTTAGACAAACAATTAAAACCTGTGCCGCTAGGAGTCAAGGGAGTAATATTTGTAGGGGGCGCTGGTGTCGCGAGAGGGTATTGTAAGAGACCTGAATTAACAGCAGAGGCATTCATCATTAATCCTTTTGATATTGGACGAATGTACAACACTGGTGATGTCGGGATGTGGACAGAAGATGGTCAAGTGATAATGGTCGGCAGAACAGACAGACAGGTAATAACCTTAAACCAATGACACTTAAGGGACTTTTGTACCACTTATTGACACACATATTTGCAAGTCAAAAAAGTTTTAAATCATGTTCCCTTAGTACTGCTCTCCGTTGACGACTGATAATTCGCGAGTCGATTACATTTTTTGTTCTGTGAATATTACAAAACTTTGCAAGTCAGTTAAATCTGACATCTCTGCGAGCTTTATACCACCTTGGTCATGATGAAGCTTTGCCTTGTCTTATATAGATTACCTTGTTCTTTATACCATGCACATTGGTCATGATGAAGCTTTGTCTTGTCCTATAGAGAATACCTTATTCTTTATACCACCTTGGTCATGATGAAGCTGTGTCTTGCCTTATACATATTACCTTGTTCTTTACTTGGTCATGATGAAGCTTTGTCTTGTCTTATACAGATTACCTTGTTCTTTATACCACCTTGGTCATGATGAAGCTGTGTCTTGTCCTATACAGATTACCTTGTTCTTTATACCACCTTGGTCATGATGAAGCTTTGTCTTGTCTTATACAGATTACTTCGTTTTTTATTCCACGTGACCTTGGACATGATATAGCACCGCCTTTATTATCGCTCATGCGCAGTGCCGAATTTCCCATTTATCTCTGATAGAAATAGTAATTGATTCTCGACTATATAAACCAACATCTTGAGACGCAAATCTTCATGACAAGATGTAATGAGCTTATAAGACAAATCAAAGCTTTACGTGACTTTTGACATCCGTGATTAATCAGATCTTGAGGCATGTGTCAGATGTTAGAGAAAAGTCTTGAAGAATTCAGCGTTTGGATGAATGATAATATGCTCAAATTACATAGTGAACAAACAGAAGTTTCGTTGATAACAACTCCTCACTTTAAGAATCAAGTGTTTCAGAATGGTCACCATCATCTTGCTGACATATCAGAAACATTAATTCAATCAGACCCTACTTAGACATTACAACCGAACAATTAATTCATGCATTTATTGCCTCGAAAATTGATTTCTGTAGCTCACTTTATGGCCTGTCAGGCTCTGAATTAAAAAACGTCCAACGCATACATAATACTGCTCTGGCTGCCAGTAAAGCAGCATATACGGAATATAAGGTACTTTTATTAACATACAAGGTTATACATGGTTTGGCATCAACTTATCTTAATGATCTTTTAATAAGGTATTGTCCTGCTAGAAATGCGCGCACTTCGATTCACCTTGATTTTGTTGTGCCAAAAACTCACACCTCATTTTATCAGGTAGCACAAAGAATACATAGACTTTAAACGGTTTTAAATTATTATTAAAGACATTCCTTTTTAGTGTTTTTATTATATTTTAAACTATTTTATCAGCTATTTAGTTTTTTTACTCTACATGTCATTTTATTTTTCATATTTTGACTATGTACTTCAGCACCTGTGGATGACTCTGTCAGATACATGGCGCGCTATATTAGTTTCTATATTACTATTAGTAGTAGTAGTAGTAGTAGTAGTATATAACCCAGGTTTCCGGAACAATTGCAGAAAGAAACTTTAAAGTAACCCAATTTTGTTGTCTTTACTCACTTTTTATGAGAAATAAATACTAGATATTAAATCAATAACCTTTATTTTATTGTATATGTAGGTTAAATTACGAGGCTTCCGAGTTGAACTCGATGACGTGGAACAAGCTCTGCTGAAACAAGAATGTGTGAAGAATGCAGCTGTGGTGGTCAAAGATGATATACTGGTTGGATATGTGACACCAAACATAGGTAACACGGAGCAATTGCGGTATAATCATACTATGTAATTTAACCTGTAGGTATTTATATATGTCATTTTACTATAGATAAACTGTACAGCTTAATTCTGTTATCTAAGCGTTATTCCAACAGGTATGGTATTTTCTAAAACGCTATGTTGCATATGTAAATCCGGGATCCATCGCATAATAAAACATGATTCAATTTAAATCAACATCTTTTTACAGGTTCAGCGGCCGCATATCAATTGAGGACGAAGTTGGAAGACGTCTTGCCTCGTTACATGATCCCCGCAGTCATCATGCCGATGACAGAATTCCCGATGTCGTCTACAGAAAAGATTGACTATCGCTCTCTACCGGAAGTTAACCTGGCTAAAGATGAAATCCTAACAAAGACAGAAAAGCTTCTACTAGATATATGGAGCGAGGTCTTATGCATTGAACCCTCTAAGATTAAGTCAAATGACTCCTTCTTCTATTTAGGTGGCGACTCTATTTCTGCGATGAAAGTATTCTCTTTAGGGCGACAACGTAACATAAGGTTTACTGTTCAACAAATTTTCCGTACACGTAGTTTGGCCCAGTTGGCAGGTGTCGCTAAATTTGATACTCGACAGGCAAAAAAAAGTAAGCAGCAGTGTAATGTAGAGGTGACAGGTCTGGTGCCTCTGACTCCTATACAAATGTGGTTTATCGAAATGAAACTCAAAAATAGGAACTGGTTTAATCAATCTGTGCTTCTGATACCTGTCAAACACATAGATGTAACCAGACTCCAGGGGGCGCTCAATGGACTAATATTGCACCACGATGTTTTAAGAAGCAGATATGAGTTTACCAACGATGGTAAAGTCGTGCAAGAAATCCAATCCGTCGCTCAAGCACCAGTACCTCGGGTGGTTCATAAATCAGTTACCGATGTTCAGTGTGCTGTAGAGATCCAAAACTTACAGAATTCGCTAGATTTAACTTGCGGTCCACTAATGTCTGTTGGCTTGTTTGATCTTCCATGCGGTTCACAACGTTTGTTTTTGACCATTCATCACATGGTTGTAGATTTAGTTTCTTGGCAAATTATACTGGAAGATTTGGAACACTTATATCGTGATGAAGCTTTACAACCAAAGACGACTTCTTTCAAGGAATGGTCAGAAGCTTTAGCAGGTAACTACGCTTCACTCGTCAGTCCAGACGTCTGGCCAGAAGCAGACAACTGTAATCCCCTTGTTGTTGACTATCCCCTGAAAACAATTAAAGACGCCACGTGCAGCAGTCGACGAATGGAACGCGTGAGGCTTGATAGAAATTCAACGGATAAGATACTACGTTTAGGTGGTCATCATGATGACAACACAATCACAGCAAATGAACTTCTTTTAGCTGCGCTCATGTTAACGTATAATAAGTGCACAGGTGTACAGTCATTACGTGTTGAACAAGAATGGCACGGACGCCGACCGTGGATGGATACAATGGACGTATCACGTACCGTTGGCTGGTTTACGGCTATGTACCCAGTGACGTTAAGTATGGGCGAAAACGATGATGTTGACACGTTGAATAAAACAAAGAACACCCTACGCAGCGTCCCACAACAGGGCCTGCCTTACGGAGTGCTGAAATACTTACGCCAAAATCCTGGTGAAAAGTTTCACGCTCCATGTGACGTGGTCTTCAACTATCACGGCAGCGCCACGCAATATTCCAATAAAAGCAATATGTGGCAAGTTGTATTTGATGGAGATTTTATGCAAAACAATCAATGTAAGGACGAGATAGCTTCCCATAAATTATCCATTGAATGCGCCATCTGTGACGGATGTCTTCAAGGCTTGTTTATTTACAGCAATAATTTGCACACACAAGACACTATCCAACAATGGAGTCATACATGGAAGACCTACGTACAGAAGCTGATAAGTCTCGTTAACGTAGATGTTACTTACAGCGGCCATTCTGATGTGACGACATTGCATGAAAGTTTACGAAAGAACAACCTCACGCTTGAAGAGGTCGAAGACATCTACCCGTGTACTCCTTTACAAGAGGGATTTATGTTCTCTCTTCTAAAGGACAAGTCTTCTTATTTAGTTCAATATGCGCTCAATATAAAGGGTGAGTTAGATATAACAAGATTTCAACAAGCGTGGAACCAGGCGATTGCTAAACATCCGGCTTTAAGAACATGTTTTGTTGTTGGTGAAGAGAATAGCATCAAGCAGGTAGTACGAAAACACGTGACACCATCGTGGATAGTAGATGACTGGACCAGTGACAAGGACCATAAAGAATCAGAGTTTGTTAAAAAGGACAGAGAAGCAGGGTTTAAAATGAATGAAGTCTTGTTGCGATTTGCTCTGGCTAGGTGCGGGAAGTCTGAATATCGATTTATTTGGACCTTTAATCACTCCCTGCTCGACGGTTGGTCCGCTCCTATTGTTTTAAAGGATGTCATGGACGCCTATCATTTAAGGCCGTTATCATGTAGCACACCGTTCAGATTGTATGTTGACTTCTGCCAAAGACAAGATAAGGAAGAAGCTAAGCGGTTCTGGAAGGAATACCTCATCAACCTTCAGCCTAAAAGAATTCTGGGTTTACAAAATATAAAGGAAACGGATGGTTCATCTAATTGTGTGTTTAAGTTTTCTGTACGTTTGGAAGATTTGAAGTCGTGTGCCAAGAAGAATTGTGTAACAGTCACTTCAATCATGTATGCCGCATGGGCGTTGGTTCTTGATCGTTACAGCAGCATACAAGGTAATGACGTCACATTCGCCGTAGTCATAGCATCTCGCAGTGCGGAAATAGAATGCATTGAAAACATTGTAGGGCTTATGATCAATACTATGCCTCTACGTGTCACCATTCCAGCAAACAAATCTACCAAACTTGGTGATTGGTTGAACACTATCCAATTAAGACAAGCGGCTATGATGTCATATGATCACAGCAACTTAGCAGATATTCAAAAATACAGCGGATTACGTCACGGTCAAAAGCTGTTTGATACGTTAGTAACTTACGAAAATTACCCGGCACTAGAGTATGATAAAGATGCTCGGATAAACTTCACAGAAATTCAAGGATACGAACATGTCGACATGCCCTTGAGTGTTTTATTTGCAGAAGACGGTGAGTTCTTGATTGCTAAAATCCTTTTTGATAACACCCTCATATCAATCGCTCACTTAAGACGGATGATGTCTCATTTAGAGAAAATTTATGTCGATATAGTGGCGTCTCCTAGTGACATAGCCGTGAAAGATATAAATGTGATGACTGTGGAAGAATCTGATGAACTTTTGTATTCGTTCAATGACAATAATTACGAGCATGACGTGTCCTACTATATCAAGGACCAATATAATAGAGTGTGTCCGATTGGTGTAGCGGGTCGATTGTACATTGTCGTAAAAGGAGCGACATGTCACAGGAATCACACGAATACTTCAATGCTTAATACTGAAGTTGTGGGACAGTGGCAACCAGGTGGCAAGATATGTGTCTTAGTCCCTAACAACAGTTGCTGCTATGACGTAACAACAAACAGGAAATATTTCGTCAAAGAACTCGATGACACATACCTAGTATTTACTTGCCCGAGAAACGAAATAACCTACAAATGGATTCAGAAAGATTTGCATCCGGGCAAAGAAGTGGTCGCCATTCCTGTCGATGACATCATCATGTCAGACGAAACTTTGTTATCGCAGGTGCTTTACATGACAACAGCACCAACTTGTTCAAAGACAATCACGAAAGAGAATGAGGGCGACATCGGAATGAGTCACCAGTGGACACCCAAAGAGACAATCCTGCGTGGAATATGGACTCATCTGCTAAAGATAAACCAGATAGATATAAAAGCGGACCATTCATTCTTTGACCTAGGCGGTACTTCCATCACAGCTATAAGCATGCTATCTTTATCAGAGAAGAAAGGTCTACTGTTTAATTTAAATACCGTACTGGATACGCCAACGCTCAGGGAAATAGCTGACGCAGCTGAATTAATTATCGGTAAGCATTCGTATTGTATATAACTTAGGTAACATAATTAAACGCCGGTCGGCTTTTCTTTGATATAGCAACCTGTAGCGCAGAATGGTATGTAGAACACAGAATGTATGTATGTGATGATGTGCAATTATTCCCTGTTGCTGATTACGTCATCACGTAGTAGTGTGTATTACGTCATCACGCAGTAGTGTGTATAATATGTTAGGTCGTTCTTTGTCTATTGAGGGTTAAACGGAAATTTGTAAAATATGAGTACTAAAATGCATGCGCTAAATTTAATAATTTTATATATAATTATTTTTTCACTTTACACGACAGTAATTACAGTAATTGTTACATATCATAAGACATGGAGACAGTCCTAGAAACATCATCATTAAATTAAAATCTATACATTCAAATACTAATTGTGACCACTACGTGTCTCTACTTTACAAATTGTATAAATTCAGTGCAAGGCAAACAGCCAATGTCTGTTAAGGTAAATCTCAAAGTGGCCATTGTGTAATTTTAGTATTTTCTGCCATATATACAGCACCAAGAAACTGCAAAACTGGCTAAGTAATGTTAATGTAAAACGTAGATAGGTACTACATTGCGTCCATTCTAACTTCTAATGCATCGCATCGTAGTATATGCATTACATAGCAAGATCGTCCAAATACTAAAAACAAAGTTATACTATATATATATATATTGTTTTATATTTACAGTTGAGAACGTATCTCGTGATATTCTTGTTTGTTTAAATAAAGGTGAAGAAGGCAGCCAGTTGATTATCTGTGTGCACGCCAGTGACGGAGGAGTGTCATCATACGCCTACATTGCAGGTAAAGTTTAGCGTTGAGTACAGTAATTGCTTAATATTGAAGTAAGTGTCCACGTGCGAGTGGTACATTGGTGTTATCAGTCGCACGCGCAATAAGTGTATAAATGTTTTCAATTTACTACAGGGAATATGAACAAGAATCCAATGTACGCGTTCCGTTATGTTGAGGGGATTACGCCGTTTGACTCTGTTGCTCAATTAGCTACGTTTTACATCAATCGCCTACGTCACCTAGATGCGTTCCAGAAAGCTGTGGGATATGTACTCGTGGGTTACTCATCAGGTGGATCCCTGGCTTTTGAAATAGCCCTGCAGCTGCAACAAATGAAGAAGGCACCTTCTCGTTTAGTGTTGCTGGATGGTAACCCAGAATTTGTACAACAAAGCTATGCAAATCTTGTAAACTCTTCTGGAGAGCGACTGAAACACTTTGAAGAATGGTTTAAATCAACATGGAAAGAAAAGGGTTTGGATGAAAGCGACTTGAAAATGGGGCTGTCTCTGTTCCGTGACACAATCGATCTCTATGCTTCCTACATGCCAGCTGATACATACAATGGTGAAACAGTGTTTGTACGAGCCTCAGATATTCTCCTTGACGGACCACTGGCTCAAACCTTACGTGACGTTAATATGCACGGTCGAGATTACGGTACTCAGAAATATTGTAGTAAACCTGTAACAGTTGTGGATGTCCCAGGGGACCATTATACTATGATGAGAGATGAAAGCAAAGTTATCACCAACTCATTGATCCTATAGTCGGAGCAACGTAAGTATCAAATATTTACAATTTTAAAGCTTGTATGTATTTGAAAATGTCAAGGATTTAGCAGGTGATAAAGTAGCGCATAGTTCCAGCTGTCTAGTAGAGATGTAACTGTTTAATTTTAAATTTAATTCCTCGCATGGTCTAGAAATAAGATTCTTTTAAAGTACAAGAGTAAAAATTCCTTTTAACAATGAAACTGATTATTTTTATGTAGAATTTTGGTAACAATACCGGAGCTGGACATTGGGCATGTCTTTCGATAAATACCAATCCAAGAAATACAAACGGGAGATAGAGGAACATGAAAACGCTTTATGATGACAGCTGGTAGATATATGGTTACTGTAGAATTAAACAAATATGTTAATAATTTAAAATGCATAATGTAGTTTATTTGTAAACTTATTGCCCATGTTGTTAGATTTTGAAACTATTCGCTTTTACGTCATTGATATATCTGTAAATATGGAGAATTTGCTAGATTGTGTGTCTTACGGTTCTAGAGCACAGCAGCTCTCGTGCTTATTTGACACATACTATTATCAAAGTAGTGCCATGATGTTTTGTTCCAGATTTGAACTGAAAACAAAACTGATGTACCTATCGGATTTTTTTTTTGATATATCGGTGCAAAGCTTGTTCTCATTTTATTCATTCATTTATGTAACAGATAAATCGGGGTTTTCTACTGCACCTGATTGGTCTACGCACGCTAAGCTTTGTGACGGGGCAAGAGGAAATAACGATATCGTCTATATATATTTGCGATAACTCAGTTAAGTGTTTGCCTGTGCTTCATTACTATGTACATCAGCTAAGTGCTTGCCTGTGTTTCTTTACTGTGTACTTCAGCTAAGTGCTTGCCTGTGTTTCTTTACTGTGTACTTCAGCTAAGTGCTTGCC
>JAOXYB010032496.1:0-14421 GCA_028565635.1 Phoronis ovalis
TGGGGAGTCTGAGAGTTAGTCGTCCAATCGAGTAATCCTTTCGGTCCGACGTCTCTTATTCTTGAAGGAAGCCAGAGTAGGTGTCTTTACTTCATCATCAGATAAACTATTCCAAATATTTATCACTCGATTTGCGAAAAAAAATTGCTCTGATAGACGTATTTACAATTACTACCGTAATTCAAGTGGCGTAACACTAACAGTTATGACTTATGTACCTTTTCTGAGTTTGCATGAGTGTCTGCTGAATTGTCTGACGCTCATATGGATTGAGTAACGATTCTGATTTATACAAGTTGCGTGTAAATGTATAAGTTGCAATCTTTAAATCTAGTTGAATGTCACAATTTGCTAATTTTAAACACCTTTTCTGGACTGATTATAGTTTACTGAATGTCTTTCTTAAACTCCCAACCCGGTCCCAAGATCTTGCTCAGTTCATGAAAAAATCTATTTAAACTGTATTCATTGTTTCCCTGAACTTGAGTACAACACATTTCTCTGCATTAAAATGTAATAGCCACTCCAAGTCACTCCAAGCTGATAAAGAATCTAAATCATTTTGTAACTTTTGATAATCAAATTCATTTCTTATCTCTCTAATTATATGCTTTAGCATCATCTGCAAACATTTTACACTTCATATCTGGCAGTTCATTCTCATAGATCAAAATTAACCGAGAGGCCCAAGAATTGAGCCATGAGGAACTGCACTGTCTTATAACTTCTCTCCATCCAGATATACAATTTTTAAGAATAACACTTTGTTGTCTGTTTATAAGGTGTTATATTTTAATTCAAGCATTCTTTATGCAACATTTTGTCGAAATGGTGACCCTTAGCAGCATGTGTGAAATAACATCCCTTATGGACAACTGTTTAAAGTAATAATTTAATTATTCCAATACCCATTCAAAATACCAAGTCACCTTCATTTGGCGAGTGACACCCGCTAAAATTTTGTTAAATGATGTCACTAATCTTACATGTTTTTGCTATTACTTTGGCATCTTTGCACATTGCCTAGGATTACTAAACTCAGATGTTGTGTTCCGCTTCGTATTTAATATAATTATAATACTTTACTATAAAAGGTAGTTCCATATTTTCCTACTAGGTGTAGCATATAAAAACTTCGAGCATCAGCGCCACCTGGCGGGAGAATATGCAACTACTTTCACGTAGAGCTTATTCAATATATTAACCGGTATTAATACGAAGCGGAACACAACATCTGAGTTTACTTAGATTGTACTAAACTAAGCATCCTGCAATCACAACTGTAAACATTTATTAGTAATAAATGAATAAAACTGTGTTTGCTTTGTCACACTTTCAAGGATTTTATTTGAACAAAGTGCTAATTTTATAAAGCTTTAGAGTGATAATGTATAGCTTTAACTATTTGACATTACAATTAATACTGCAATATTGGTGGATAATGCTTGCAGTGACTGATATTTTGGAGGTGTGTGTATCGAGAGTAGGCATTGTATATGACTCCTATATATATATATATTGTGGATGTGTGTATGCTGCCTTAAAGGATGGGGGTCTCCACTTTTTTCCGTGTATAAATTTAAAATGTGTACTCATTTTAGGTTCACCAAGGTGGAGGCTATGGATCAGAATTTGAATATGATAGTGAAACAGAGAGGAGAAAGTAAGAGTTTACATTCATTATTTGATTTTTTTAAGAGAGTAGTAAAACAAGAAGAATAGTTTCTAGTAAAGGTGAATAATGTCTGTGAACAGATGCTATTGGCTCTCAATTGACACAGGTTGCAATTTTATATACTTGGTATATTATAATGCTAATTGTTTTTCTTGTAGAGCCAAAAGAAAAGATCTTATTCCTGACAGAAAGAAAACTACAGATGGTGTGGGACACAAAAGAGAACTTGGGACAGAGTACAGCAAGTAATACATAAGAAAATTTCATATAGGAGCATTGATGGGGAGACCCTTTCTAGTCACCCTGAACTTCAGAGCCCATAAATCATCGCTTTTCATTTAATGTTTTTTATTTCTTACCTCTCAAATTTTATTTCTCATGGTAGCTCAGTTTATAGATTCTGACACAAGTGGAACCTTTTCCATGCCTGTCTGAATTATTTAATGATTAATAAATTCTTTGCACTTTCCAAATTAAAAGAGGGTTATGATTTATTTTGCCATGTGTCACCCTAGTACCAAAATTAAGAAACCTGCAATAGAAAGGGCCCTATTTAAAAACCCTGCTTTTAAACATTCAATAGGGTTCAGAATTTGGGAAACAAACCTATCATTTCAGACTTTATATGTTAAATTTTGTTTATGAAATTCATAAATCTTTTAATACCGGTTCATTGTTTCACGTATTTATTTGAATAAATATTGACCTGGATGTGAAATTTAGTACTTGTACCCGAAAAATAGTAGGACATATATCTAAATAAATAATATGTAAGCTATCTTTATAAAGAGTGATAACATATTTTGATTACTATTTGTTCCCACAACAAAATATTTGTGTTACTTTTACAAGCAGGTTTGAATATTTCTCTGTTACAGGACAGAAGGCAGAAGTATGCGCTTTCACTATCTTAGTTTGGATGCTGTATCCTTTTAATAGAGTGTCTATTAAAACTGGAGCAAGAGTATTGTACAAAGATGCACTTCATTTTGTGGGTTTCTCGGGATGCTAGTAATGAATGATAGCCTTTTGTGATTGTCTCCTTACATAAATCTTCAGTATGCTCGACACAAACAGATGATTAATAACTACATGATGTATTATGGTGGGAAATGGAAGGATTTTACTACTAATAGGTATTGCTTTGTTGTAAAGTTACTAACAGTACAATTATTTTTGTTAATCTTTACTTCCTGTGGCAGTAGCCAAATGCCTACCTAGAATTATCATAGCAGATCAAGGAATCCCTGCCACTTTGGGTAAAATTGATAACAACAGAAGCGTATTTTGATTTTCCAGAATCTGGTATTGGAAATTGGAAAACTGCGCATTTCTTTTGTACACACAATGTATCAGTTTTCAGTTTGAGACTGGGAGTCAATGATAATTTACGAGTAAATCCACGTATTACTATTAAAACATTTAACAAATATAAGTTGTCATGTTTGTAGTTTTTTTCTAGTCTGAAAGACTGCCAGTATAATTTCTCATGTTATGATTATCAAACAGTTTCTGCAAATTGTAGACCCGTAAGTAAAACTGATCTAGACATAATTCGAGAAAATCAGCAATTTTTATGGGATGAAGAGGAGGATGAACCTGGAACTTGGTGAGTGAAAGTTGGATAACTATTACAACTAAGTATTGAGGATAAAACTGTTCTGTTTATTGAATTTTTACTATAACTAAATATGTATTAAACACTTACAACAAAATGAAAACAGGATAGAGATCTAATATGAAATAGTACATGTATTACAACTGGCCATCAGTTTGTAGAAAAACAGTTATATATTATTGCCAGATGTTGCAGTGAATAGCTAAATGGGTAGCTGATGGAGTCAAATGTAAAAGAGACTATTTCAAAATCTGCAAGATGGCTCTGTGTGTACGTTATGCTATTAAACAGAAAGTTATATTTTATTATGGTGTTCAATTTTAAACATATTCTTGTTGTTATACTGCACAATAGCCTTCCTGGGTATTTTCCTTTCATGTAATTTTAAAACACATTCAATAATGTTTTTTGCATCAGAAGATAGCACAGTTTTGCAAGCGTAGTATCAGACTCGGTACCAGACAAGATATGCAAAACTCCCCTTCTAAGATGCATCTGTTTCTTTACCTCGGCAATGCATGTCATTCATATGCAAATTATACTAATAATGGTCATATATGCCAAATGCTTATGTCACTGCTCTGCAAAATCTAGTAACAAGCTGTTTTTCTTTATCAGACTGATTTTACTGCATATTATCTGGCAAAATTCAAAATATACTCCTTCAAATTAGGCCTCTATTCGGTTTCACTTTGTAGATGTTTTAGTGGATATTTTAGTTTTCTTCATAAAGTTATTGCAAAAAATGGAATCTTTATCCATTATGAAACAAGTAATAGTTCAGTGTTGTCATGTAACTTTGCTTTCCATTCTGTTTGTTTTGTTATTATTGGAACAATACAGTAACTATTTTAGCTAAATTATTGACAAGCTTGAGGTGCCTACTGGGTGATTAATGCTTAACTTTTTTGAGATTCTGCCTTGATTTTCAGGGAGAAGAAACTTGCCAAGAAGTACTATGACAAACTGTTTAAAGAGTACTGTATAGCAGATCTCAGCAGATACAAAGAAAACAAGATTGCTTTGAGGTGGAGGACAGAGAAGGAAGTTGTGGTTGGAAAAGGTTTGCTGTTGTAAATTTATATTTCATCTGCTGTTTTGTTTATGTAACTCAAGGTTTGGTTTGTAGCATTATGATCTACGTGTAGGGTACTGGGGGGACTATTCTAGAAAGAACAACAGTGGAGTGGAGAAGAAATATTAAAGACAAATAAACATACAAATAAACCATTCTTGGTGAGATTGAAACATTTGCAAAAAACCACGTTGCTGCATGAGTTTAAAGGCAGCAGGCAGAACTATTTCTTTAGTCTGGGAAACCACAGGAAATCCGGAAAGTTCTCAAAGGATGACTTTTTTGCAACACACAAAATTTAATGTATATAAAAATACCAGCAGTATGGTCTTATTTAATGAGCTATGTCAGAATAAAGATGTCATGGCAAACTTTGTTTTCATAGGTCAGTTTATATGTGGAAATAAAAAGTGTGAGGAAAAAGAATCTTTAAGAAGTTGGGAAGTAAACTTTGCATATACAGAACATGGAGAAAAGAAAAATGCTTTAGTCAAACTAAGTAAGTATGTTTATGATTATCACCATGCCCCAGCTTTCCATGTTACATATTGGAATAATATTATGTAGATCTTAGGGATCACCTCAAAAGTGATCACAATGACCACAAACGTATAGTGTTTCGTATAGAGGGCAGGGGGATTAAAATCTCCCTACGTTAGTGCGAAATGAAAAAATCATGCCTAGTATATATACGATATTTAATATCATTCCTTTAACGCACCTCCGTTTTGAAATAGTAAACGCACCCCTGTCGCAGCACGGAGACGTTTCAGCGACCTTTTTCGATTACTGAACTGATATTTTTCTCTTGCACCCCCCTTTTGGAAAAAGTGTCTGACGGCCCTGATTTAACTCTTGAAATTGACAGTCAGTTTTTACACGTATGTGACGTCCAAATCTCACTAATCCCCCTACATTTGACCAGCGGGGGTGGGGGGTAATTCCTATACGAAACACTATACGTTTGTGGTCATTGTGATAACTTTTGAGATGATCCCTTATCTGTGTTAACATCTGCATTGTTTTTATGAATGCACTGCATAGTGGCCATATTTCTACTAACTGTTGTAAACCAAATAATAACCATTTCATGGAAATGCTGCCAGTCTATATCTGGGAGCAGTGAATAAATGTAAGTGGTATTCAGCCTTTTTGACATGCATTTGTATCTGTATGTTGCATTTGTATCTGTATGGTGCATTTGTATCTGTATGGTGCATTTGTATCTGTATGGTGCATTTGTATCTGTATGGTGTGAGTATTAAAAGAATACTGGTATTTTGCAGGATTGTGTCCAGATTGCTCATACAAACTGAATTACTATCACAAGTAAGTCACTACATGCCTGTACTTACTGGCAACCATCAAAATATGATACATACTAGTATATTTATATTGAAAACACATACATCATTCTTTGTGTTGTAGTATATATATTTCAGTTTGTAAAAGTGCACATCCAAGAAGAAATAGAAATATTTATTGTTCCTGGTGGATCTTTATATCTACTCTGTATTGTTACTACAGGTGTGGATGCATTTTGATCTGAGAGTAGCCCCTGAATAAAGTTTGTTATGAATTTGATTTCTGGTTTTAGGAAAAAAGAGATAAAAAGGAAAAAAAGAACGGACAAAGAATTTAGCTCTAGTAAACGACAAAAACTTTCTGAAGTAGAAACAGAAGAGAGGGAACAAGGCCAGACAAATATGTCTCAGGACTACGAGGATACAAGGCAGTCGTCAGTTTCCAGTACTTCTGTTAAGAATGAATCTGAAATATGGAGCGGCCCAGTAAAATTAGTCGATGAGAAGTCAAGGTAAGAATAACAGTGACTCAAAAAAGGTATTTATGCACTGTAGAATGCAATCAGTGGGATTTTTTTTACACTTAGTACATTTCTAAAGCAATTAAAATAAGCATCGAACAAACTGTTTAATATGTATCCTTATAAAATAGCCTGTTAATTAATATTTGTTCTGAATTAGATTGCCATACTTGTTTAACTTGCACCATTTTAACAAATACTTATGTTTATTAAGCATGGTATATTTTAGGGGAGAGGAATTTGATGAATATTTTGAAGACATGTTTTTATGACAAAAGTATTGGAGTGGTTTACTGCTAAGATAACTCTACACTGTACAGATTTCAACGAAATTATAAAGGAAGGACATAATCACTGAAAAGTATGCCAAGTAGACACTCTTTGGATAACCCAGTTACATAATATTGTAAACTACATAAGTAATGTCATAGGCCACACTAAGAAGATCAGTTGTTTAATAGGCAAAAGCCCTTAAGCAGTCGCACCTGTTACATAAGGTTTGTTAAAAAAAAAAAAGTGAAAACGCCAAAGTTTGAAGCTAACACGTGTTAACCAAGGTTTTTTTTGGTCTGGCTTTACCATATTTTTTAATGCTAAATTGTTGAGTGAAGAACGCTTTGTAAAATTGCAAGTATAGGTACAGAGGTTGTTGTTAGGTTTATCAGGACAAATATAGTCTGGCTTATACAACAGCATTTTTGTTGTTACTGAGCACTTTGATGTTATGTTAATAATCCCCATCAAGGGGTAGGTTGTCTTAACCCTTCATCTGTACTTCCAAACCTCCACTCATAACTTCCAACACTTCTTTCTATAATTTGTGTACTGTATGCAGATATCGTACTATGTGGAGTTTTTCGCGAAACAAGCAAGAGTATAACTTGAGCACGACTCTGTGACCATCTTTATATGCTGTTGTTGCTTGTACCAATACTGGTACGGAACAAAATAATGTTTTCCTTTAAAAAAAGTTTGGATGATAGCATGCTTAATGATTTTTTGGAAAAAAAATTGTGTGTGGTTATATGACAGTGATGTGTAATTGACCTTTTTGCACTGTTAAGTTTCTATTTGGAAGTCATAAATCTACCATGATATTGATCTGAGATGTACTTTTTATGTCATCTAACAGTGAATGCATCAATGCTTGCTATGGTTGCCACCCTTCTTCAAACCTGGCAAAGCTTTTGGGATAATAAAATATCATTTTAGTTAAATAAGTGAGCAGACAATGTTCAACACAAGTTTGCATATCCCACCAATGTAATGTTATACTGTCACCATTATAGCACAGTTCTTGACAAGACTGAGGACTAATATTCAGTACAGGCAGAGACATAACATTTATATCACAATACTACACAGGCATCTTCATTCTTCAAGGTCTCAAGGACCAACTACTATGCTTCCATGTACAATGAGAAACTGCTCATACGAATAACAAAGCCACTTTTGTATTGTATTTCTGTTGTAATTAAAATGCAACAAAAATCTTGGTGCTAAAGTGTTATCTGTATAATGCTTGTAACAGCAGACTCTGTGCCTATGATGCTGAATAATTTACATTAATGTATAAGTTTATTTTATTATTCTGACAATGTTAATGGACATTTTTAGGTATTCATGTAATGTAACTGCACATTCGATAGTTTGTGTAGAAACTGTAAACTTTCCCTGATAAAGTACTAGTTAATTAATTTTAACATGCATGTTACATGTGGGAAAAAATATAAGTATTCTAAATTAATGTAATATTCTTGTGTTTTTAATGAGTTTCCAATGAGCCAATTTCTAACTTTTGGGAAATTACAATCACCATCATTTTTGCTGCCTGTTATGGAAAACATATCCCATGGTAAAAAAAATCTGGAAAAGTACATTTAATGGTAAAACAATTCTGGAAGTAGGCACCCCAAGGTCGATCATATAACGAAAAATTTCGAGAAATGTACCATTTGTAATAAATTATTTACTGAAAATATATACACCCACAGTAAAAAGATATTTGCGAAAAACCACCCTCTTGGTAAAAATTGTCAAAGAACCAAACAGATAGGTAACAACAGAGGCTAAAAAAAGGAGGCAGCACATATAGTCACTTTGAATGAGGTCCTCCAGGGATATGCTGTAAGTATGCTGGAATAATGCTATGATTCTGTATGGGTGTGCTGGAAATATCCATATTGTGATATTTAACTTCATTTTGTGTAGGAAATTAGTTTGGGTCATTTTCTCCACTAGCTATAGGGTGCAGTCTGTGCTACCTTCTTTCTTTAAAATTTTTATACAGTATCAATGCATGATTTAAAGATATTAATACTGTAAATAAATGACCAATTAAATCAATACTACATACCATTCATTTCTTGATAAATAAAAGATTTTGGAATTATCAGAAAAATAAAGTGTGCTACAATAAACAGATACCAAAGCGAAAACAAGAGTAAGTGCATGTGGTACATAGTATGAATCAAAAGTTCCTATTATCAAAGTGTATAATTGGAATTTTATGTAGTAAAACAGTGCCCTCACTAGGTGGTAATGTAAATCTACTGTATTAGCAAGTTGTTTTGCTATTTTTTTGTAAAAAAAAATCAGATGTGAAAATCTCTCAAAATACATCAAAAATTGAATCCATTTACTAGTAATTTAAGTAATGCACCTACTTCGTTTTCACTCTGGTGTTAATTCAAATTCGAAATTTTCTCCCCAAAGGCACACCCCCCCCCCCAGCAAAAATAACACGAGTACCTAGATTATAACCGAAGGAGTTTTTGTGTTACAAAGTTAGATTGCAAACCAAAGAACTATCAAAAATGCTGTTAACCTATGAATATCTTGTAATTTTATTGATTCCTCAGCACTATTTGGTACAACACATTTTCTTGTTCTTTATTTACTAGAAATGAAGAAATAAAGTTTATATACAAGTAGGCAATGAGAGCTAAGTCTAGTAAAACATCCAGCCACATAGACAGTAAACAGTTAAAACAATAATTATTATTATTTAGTTTGTCTTGACACAAATAATTAACTTTGTACCATCACAAGCCATATGTGATCTCACAAAGCAACAAACTTAATGTACATGTACAGGTTATTTGTAACAACAGTTAAATGGACAGTTTAATATTTTGAAATAGACATCTGAATTATTCTCTCAATGCATACTGTACTGAGCAATTATATAGACATAAATTGCCCTTATTTCATACCATTATTATGTTTTCATTTTTTAATAATTTTTAAATTTGTACAGAACATTACAACTTGAATAAACCAACAGGGTGAGTCACCAAATTGACAGCCAAGTGAATACACAAGTCACATATTCTGAAATTTATGCAGACTGAGTATGAACATATGTTGCATGCATAATTCCTGACAACTATGCTATCTACTTTATCATGGATTTACTTTGAGCAAATAAAATAGCCAGTAAAGACACAAGCATAGCAGTAACAAAAGCGCAAAAGAAAATTTCTGTTACAAATAGGATTCCTGGTTGAGTTTAATAACGATGAGATGTTGCAATGCTGAATTTTATGTCATCATATCAGTCTACCATATAAGGAAGGAAAGGAAGTTCGATAAGTGAGCCATGAAAGACATGATTATGGTTTGGGCATCTATGTCTTGACCAATCAGAGAATATACCTACGCTCTTGTGAACTTTGAATCTTAATCTATAAACTAGCTAACACATATATACAGCTGGTTATTCATATCACACATTGTATTCTGTCCAGCTGGTGGACACAGTTGTTCAACTAAAGATTAGGATGAGTTCCTATGCACAAGTCTGTTAGGCTGTTTTTTTTCATTGTATCAAATAAAACCTGGTCAGTTATTAGAGATTAATGAATGCTTACTGCTTTTGCTTATCCGTTTTGTCGCCATTTAATTAGCAATTAATGTTCAAAGCAAAGTACTGAATCTTGACTTAAGACATAAATCGAGAGATTATGTATTTTATAAACAAGAACATTTTTCAGTATGAACATGTAACTCTGATATCCACCAGCTGATTTTGCCGTACTAATAATTAATTAAAAGGATATCACAAACCTACTATTACTGTAAGTAAAAATGTAAAGCGTGTAGCAAAAAAGGTCGAATATCGATGTAATCTTTAATATATTTAATTAAGTAAGAAGCATACCAAATCCATACCTGTAAACCTGCTTCATTTCAAATATTGATGTTACAAGATCTTACTTCTATAATTATATATCCAATTTTAGAGACAAATGGGCAGTGAGCAGAGGTCTTATGATAATTTATTTAAGATTTGAGAATCTGTCTCATAATTTATGAAACTGGGCCAATTGCCTATCTACTGTCAAACCTCCTTGTGCGTAGCTTATAACTTGCATTATAACAGTATACAAAGTTTACTATTTTGTTGTTCATTAGAACTTAATTTACTTCCTCTTCTACTTCTGTTGGATTTTTTTGTTGCTTTTTCGTTTTCTATATATTTGTTTGAAATTTTCGAACTTTTACCATTTTCCTTCTTCTTAACATCTTCATTCAAATCAGTCAACACAGTTGTTTCTGATTGGTTGTTTGCATGAAGCGGACTTGGTACATGAAGCTGCTGCAACATTCTTGCGTCTGTACCAGTTAGTTGACTCTGATGAGAATGTTTCTCATTTGTCTCAATATAATCATGTGCATCTTCTGTCTGGGATACAAAAAATAAATTTGCTTTGATTTACCTTTTCTAACGATACATTCCTTTGGTAAAAATGTTATTTGTCCAGTGTATATAACTTGACCAACATGTATTAGCACCATTTTCCTTATAACCACATTTTACTGAAAAGAGTTTATTCAAGTAATCGTACTGTAAAAACATGGCAGATTCTTTCATCAAACTGTATTGACTACTTTATAATATATGTATGTCAATAAAAACTGTGCATATACATGCCGTACAGCCACAAAACAGTATTATATTTTTTTTACTTATTTATTTAAGGTTTACAAGCAAAATAAATTCAGTGATAAACTGTAACCATTTTCACAGTGTGCAAGCTTATTAATATTCTATCAAAAGTTGTACTACCCTATTCCCCCTAAAAAAATAGATTTGGAAACTCACTGGATTGAGAACATCAGATTCTCTTCTTATACTTGGTACTGGCGATGGTGCTGGAGATTTCATCAGTATACTTATTTTCTTGTGTTGAATTATCTGTGAGCTTCCTAAAAATAATATCACATTAGCCCTATTATCATGTTCAAAATACACAGCAAAGCTTGCACTGGAAAGAATTCCATCACTGCCCTCAAACCATGTTTTTACGCAATGAGGTAAATATGGTTTACCTATTCTTATCGGAAGTGTTCTAATTTACAAAAAAATTAGTTGCCAAAACTAGAATAGTTGCTGGCTTCTATGACCTTTAAATGACTTTTCAACATTGACTATATTTCATCATTTATGATCATCCTTTCCCTCTGTGTGACTGACCTATTTCACTAGCTATCTGCTTAATTCACTGTTATACCTGTTATTTAAGTTGCAGTCTGATTGGCACCTAGAATTTTTAGGCGAAAATTGAAGCGGTTAAGCCCATGCCAGACATTAGTCGAGACTGGATGACCACTAAATGCCTAAAATCCTACCTTTTAAATGTTTCGCCTCATTTTGAGATTTTGAACTGACCTCTTAAAGACCTTTGGACCTGAAAGTCAACTCTCCAGACCCTGTGGCTATCATAACGCAAGTGAAATAAGGAATAATTCTGTATTTCAGCACCACCTGGTGGGATTATTATTTTTAATAAGCCGCAACTTTAGTAATATGAGCTTCAAAACGTTGTTTTTAACATAGCTTTTTCAAAATATGTGTAACCTTCATTTTATTTCCTAGTTGAAATAGTTTCCATGGAAACATAATGCAGACTGCAACTTTTTAAGTGGATGAAAAGTGAATGTCTTTCAAATACATTTCCCCACCCCTAAATACGGATAATGTTTACAGTTTTTTACGTAAATGCAAAGTAATATAGTTATATTACTCAAAAATACCCCGACCATTTTTAATTTACTGTTATAAAAAAGCCAACGCACAAAAAAGGATCATTATACGAGTCGTAAGTGGCATTATTAGAATGCTTTTGCCTTTTTATTCAGAAAGGATCGTAAAATAAATCAAGGACGCTGCATAAACTAAACAAGTTACTCAGCAGGGATTACTCATATTAATTTCAAGAAAAAAATATTCATTTAGGAGTGGGGATTTTATGTTTTTGATAGCCGGAAGTACCTTCTAAAATTTTCTGCCAGAACTCTTTCGCGTAATTTGACAGATAACTGAACAATTTGCGCATTATAATTCAGACTGCATGATTATGTAACAAATTGAACTGTGAATGCTATTATAAGATATCAGTATAGCCACAAAGATATTATTTTAAAAACATGAGTTCATTTGCGAAAATGAAAAAAAATCATTGTTTACTAGCCGTTTATATGATGTATCAGCATTAAGGGTGAATTATAATAAAAATACCAAGGCAGCAGAAACTACACTTCTTTATTTTCGACAGAGACATAATATTTATAAGCCAGTTTTTGTGTATATTACATTTATACAATTGTAAATGACATGAACTATTAAATATGTCAGCTTGTTTTACTTTTTTTAATCATGACTGCCATTTTATAAACCCTGCACGATCCATGCGAAGTACATATTAAACAAATTAGTTTAAACATTAAAAGTCAAGCATTTCAGTATTACGCAATATTATGTATGGATATAAGAGAAAACTTAAAATAACATTTTAAATACTGGGGGTATTATAAATTTCTTTTACTGGTGATAAGCCCAAAGCGAAATTGCTATTCAATTTTCCTTGCTAGAATCCAAATGAACTCTTCAGGCCCAAAGCGAATACAATCACTTTTCCGTATCAGCGGGTACAGCATGAGCTAAAATCCATAGCAGGCACAAGGCGTAATGTAAGGCACTCTTCCGGAGGTAATTTCCTAGGCACAGAGCGCTCACACACATTTCCATACCACGGATTTTTTAAACATACCACATTAACCCATCCCAGTTATGAAATTTTCTCTAGTATAATCATTCAAAAGATACTGAAGTAAACACAGAATGTATGAGTTATCTTGTAATACAATATAATATAATAATAACTAAAATGTCCCAAATATATAGTTTAAGTCACTTTTTGCCTGGTGTTGAAGTGTTTTTATTTTCAGGAATTATTTCTTTCAAGTTATTATCTGTCGTATTGGTGAACGGATTCACGTCAATAAACGGTAAAGAAAGGGAAGAACTTGAATCATCATAGGAATCTTCGGTTTGAATAATACTATTTGCTTTCTCCTTCTCCTTTACCTATATCTCCTTTTGGATTCTACTGACTTGTGTGCTTTCCCAAATCTGTAATGTGTAAAGATCAATGTTAACTTCCCTGTACAACTTGTAAACATAAAGGGTGTCCAAGCACTGTGCATGCCACTTTTTTACACGTAACACTAACAATAATTCATTCATTAACTATGAAGTATAAAACGGGGATTATCAAAGAATAAGGCACCATTTAATGAATAAAATGGTAAAATATAAACAGACATAGGACAAGACACCAAAGTATGTTGTGTTTTCTCTGAAGCTGCATAACTAATAAAAGTTACTATTTACTCCCAGCGTTTGCAAGATGAGAAACTTGAAAAAGTATAGTACCAACCTGGAAAACTTCCTTTATTCAATTCGTTTTTCAAATTCTGCTTCTCTAAAGCAAGCAAGCAAGCAATAACACATTGAGCTCTAATATAGCAAGACCAAACTAATGCTATATTTCCCGCGTTCTTAATGTGAAAATGCGCAATTTTGCTGAGAAATCTAATGAGGGAATCATAAATTATACACTGACTGAAGAGTTTTAAGAGGTAAATCGTAGGGGAATGCTGTACCAGTTGCACTGTTCTCATATTATCTGTTTGTGCCCTTGATGTTGGTAATTCCAGTCAGTATTTCATCGTCTCCAATGTTTTAGTTATGAATTCTACTCTGTTTATGACAAGTACCACTGAAACAAGATTTATAATATTTTTTTTCTTTTTTGATAAACATTCCTACCCCTTCAGTTATCTATCTATGAGGTACTAAGAGTGGAATTGTCTGCGTTTAATTAAATCGTTCACAGAGAATCATTGAGTGTTGCAAACATATTTTATAGACCTCCTGTATA
>JAOXYB010032507.1:0-49570 GCA_028565635.1 Phoronis ovalis
GATGAAATCTAGCAGATGAAATCTAGCAGATGAATCTAGCAGATGAAATCTAGCAGATGAAATCTAGCAGATGAAATGTAGCAGATGAATCTAGCAGATGAAATCTAGCAGATGAAATCTAGCAATGAAATATAGCAGATGAAATCTAGCAGATGAATCTAGCAGATGAAATCTAGCAGATGTTAATTAAAAGTAATTGAAAAAAATTAATTAAACATTTTTTTTTTAAATTGAAAAAAAATTAACCAAACAATTTAAATCAATTAATTAACAAAAATTTATTTTAAAAAAAATTGAAAAAATTTCATCTGCAGATGATTTCTAGCAGATATCTGCTATCTGCTAACTTGACGTTTTCATCTGCTAACTTCACGTTTTCATCTGCTATCTGTTATCTGCTAACTTGACGTTTTCATCTGCTATCTGCTAACTTCACGTTTTCATCTGCTAACTTGACGTTGCTGGATTCAATGGGTTAAAGTCACGGAACTGACTTTGGAACTAAAAAAAAAAAAAAAAAAATTCTCTATCAAGCATGTAATGACGCCCTACGAATAAGCTGTATATACACACTTCTTGAAACGTATGAACGTTTTGCAGTGAACCTTTTGAAGTATTTTGAAGCATGTAACAGCGTTTGGATCGCTAGCTGAATGGTCTCTTAAACATTGATAGCGCAATAGGATAATTGAACTTTAGGATACGTTAGCATCTGTATGCCTTCTGTAACGCTTCAGAATTTAAAACGTATAGTTAGTGTGTAAATTATCGTAGCATTGCACTGATCCGCAAACATCTCATGTCATATTACGTTTTTACTATAAAGTATTGTAATAACTAATTTTTTGCAATATGGTTATTAAGGATGTACCGCTGCAAGATAAACCAGATCCTGCGATCGTAGCCAAAGAATTAGCCGCCTTATTTGAAGACAAGAAAGATGTACGTATCTTAGACGTGGCTGCAGGCACCGGTTATGTAGGATGCGAACTGCACAAACTTGGATTTGCAAACGTAGACGCACTAGATAGCAGTACACGTATGCTGGAAATTGCGAAGAAAAAAAACTGCTATAAGAATTATTACTGTAGTTTCTTCACAAAGGACCCTACAGAGGGATTAACGGAAAGTTAGTATAATTTTACGCCAGATTCTATTTTGAAATTTCTTATCTATAATTTGCTAAGGAATTTTAACTTAATTTAAAAAAATTATGCAACTATTTAATAAAAATTATAAAGCACTTCTTTCCTCTAATGCTTTTACCTGAATGTCTTGTCTGGCGGCGGCTATTGCTAGAAAAAGTTGTTACACAAGGTATCTTGCGGAGTTCGTATCTTTATTTAAATAAAAACTAAGACCTTGATGAACTTCTATAACATTTATGTCACAGTTTTCTGAACCACATATCTGACTGCACTAGAAAAATAATTAACGGTATATTTAGTGAAAACTGAATATTTAGATTATCATACTAAATTGTGAATTTATGAATGTTGTAGTGACGGTATTTTTTTTGCAAAAAAATGTTTCACAAAATCCAATATTAAATCACCGTCAAAAATGTGTACGACATTGCACCACTTATTTTGCTATCATTTATGACTAAGAGGAGTTAGGATAGCAGCGGTTTTTGTTTGGGGACAATTTCTAAGGTTACAGTAGCCTTAAAGTAAACAAGGTGTCACTAATGCTACATAAGGTATAATTTATATATGCACCTTAAAATTAAAGGAAAAATTGTCAAAATTGCTCAATCCATTTTAAACTATAGCCATTTGTGTTGGTGGCTCTGGAAGCTGCCATTATAGCCTTTATTACCCATAATGCAAAGTGCATTACATCAGAGATGAACAAGATTTGCATGTAACCATATAGGAAAATATATTGTCTTCACTAATATACATAGTTTACATAACAATACTAAAATGAAGTTATTTGGTTTAAATGTACTATACTATTGTGAATTATGTCAATTTGTAAACAATAAATCAGAAAACTCGTCGATACCATATTTAACAGTGAACATCAAAGTACTAGCATGCAAATGCAGTGCACCTGATATGGCAAGCATCTAAGTATATATGTTTAATAAATCAATATCAAAGTGAGGTATGTAATAACTTCCGTAGGTTGTATTCCCCATGGCGCACGATTCGCAATGAATTTGGAATACTATGTTTTTTTTTATGACAGATCGAACTAATTCTGTTATACACAGTTTGTTGATTCACTTTAGGTTCCTATCATGCGCTGGTGTCAACTGGATCCTTTAGTCCTGGCCATCTAAAGGCCGACTGTTTCCTAGAGTTCATACGACTTGCAAAGTCCGGTGTGTATATGTTCTACTTGCTGTATCAACAGGATTTGTAACAGTTGTATGATTCTTAAATTGGTAAACTTTCGACTGCAGATAGCTCTAAGGGTTGTTTTTGTTGAAGGCTTAGATACATATTTTAATTAATGCAGTTTTGTTGAAACTGTTATGGGCTGCATTCCGATAAAAGTATTTCGATATCAAGACAACTTTAGCTCAACATACCTTGTCAATGCTTGAAAGTGCTCATCGACGGAAATTAAATTAATGGAAGCCAAATTGTTTTGCAATTCGGAAAAACACGTTAACTTAGCGTGTTCGAGAGTTGTAGACTTATATTGTACAACACGACAACATAACTCAATTAGAGCTCAGAGCTAACATATTTCTAGGCATTCGATGTATGGTGTACCCTACTAACAAGAATATCCCATACAAATAACGGTAAAGGCTTATCTAAAATGCCTAAATTAAAATATATTAGACCCCTTATTATTCTGTTTTATAGAAGGATATATCATCATTGGCGTATCCGAAGGAACCGTTTTATACAAGGACGCTAACGACGTACAGTGTTTGCAAGAAGTTATTACATCTTGTTCTAATTCGAAGCTGTGCCAGGTCGTACAGATACGGCGGTATGAAGAGTATAACCACGAGGGACTACCA
Organism: Phoronis ovalis; assembly: GCA_028565635.1. Lineage (NCBI taxonomy): Eukaryota > Metazoa > Phoronida > Phoronidae > Phoronis > Phoronis ovalis. The sequence goes on from JAOXYB010032507.1 coordinate 2,987, forward strand.
GGTGTGGTGTTTGTTGTAAAGAAACTGTAATGTAATATAATATAAATGACTGCAATTACTCGGTTGATTTATTTGAATTTGGTATAAATTTCATTTTTAAATGAAATTGGAAGGTATCCAAAGATCTTTAAACTGTCCGGCACGAGTGCACCAAATACAGGGCTTGTTAATACAAACCTTTTTTAATCATATTGATTAATTGTAAAAGAAACAGTACTTAGCGTGCACGTATTGTAAATTTAAAAAATGCTAGTAAATAAAAAAATGCATTATGTTTTTTAAATAATTTGCTGGAAAAAACAGATTGTATAAATTATTCTTATTGTTATTAACTTAAAACTGATTCTCTTGTTGGTTAATAGATATTAATGATGCAGTTCTTTCAGCTACATGACGTCAGACTACATACATACATAAATATACCATAATGGGCTTATATTATGGTTGTAAGGCATGCGTACAAACTTCTTTCTGCTTAATTATGATCTCCCATGTTGAGCTGCCTAAAAATTATAATTAGTCTTATATGTAATTAGTTCTGAGCTGATTTTATAAATCAAAATGCACCGCATATAATCCATACTTTATTTCCAGAACTTGAGCGTGTGTATGTTGCAGACATATTGTATAGTTAGTTAACAAATACTGCCTTATTGGTATCGATATCATTTACGTCAATCTAAGCTTACCTCAATTATCATTGTTGTGAAACTATTTTTAATGTACTAACATGATTAAATGACCTGCAATAATGTTTTATTGTTTAGTAATTGATACATTATACATCCCCTAAATAATATTAATATTAATTCGTAAGTGCCATGTACAAATGCCCGACAAGGTGCAGGCCTAATAAACCAGTGTGGACTCTAATCGTCAATTGCACCTGTTTCCTATCATTCGAACCCTTTTTCCGGGTTTCGTAACGACATTCCTGCTACTCGAACAGTCATTTCCACGCGCAAGTTGCCAGGAATTCGAACTCTAACAAATTTCCGGAGACTTGAACAATTTCTAAGGAGTAGGCAATAGTACATACAGGCATTATCTATTACGGAAACTGACGAATATCCTTAAAGCTACCATTAGAGTGCCAGTGGTTGTGAGGAGTTTACATTTGTCTGGTATTTATTTTTTGAACGTTTGATTTGATGACAGATCACATGTATGACAATTACTTGAAACGTTCTAGACATGAAACAAACATGAATCCCGAAAAAAATTGAAAAATCATTACTATCTGTTATTGTAGTATGTTTCTGTTTTTGCAAGTGACCTATCTATAGCATGCGGTGAAATATACAATAACAGTTACAGAAGTCTTAGTCATTTTTAATAACCATACGGTGAATGAGCTGCATATGTTTTTAAGGTAAAGTGTTGAACCCATGTGATGGTGATAACGTTAACATTTTTATATCCATAAGATCGTTAATGCATTATTTAAGTCAATACTTTCCAATATAGCATATCTCGGTACAAATTCTGCAACAGTTTGAAAATAAAAGAACCTCCTTAGGTTGTGTTTTCCTTTATAACCTGTATATTATACCGGATATTTATTTAGAGCTTTCATTGCTGTACTCTATACAGCATAACAAAAACTCCAAATATCAACAGAACAAGAAACATATAGTTTATAAGGCACTGCACAGTAATGAGTTTCCTTCGAGTTTCCTTTAAAATTTACCAGCAATATTTTGTTTTAATTTGTGTGAATATATGCCTTGTATCTCCATCTGTGTCCCACGTGCTTTATACAACTAATGTACTATTGCGGTACTTTGATTTAAGTTATCGTCAGTATGCATACAAATAATATCTAGAGTTACTATCTAGGTAAGTACAGCATAGTACGGCCGGGATAACACCTCAACGCAAACAAAATAATTATAGAAAACTTCCAACCACGGAACCTTCGTCTTTTAAACAGAAATTTTTGATTAAAAAAATATCATGTTCATGCAAACATTTCCAGTATGCTTATATTAAATCCTTTATGTGATGGATGTGGTCCTTTATGAATAGAAGTAGGCGTAAACAGCCGTTTAATTTGAGGTATGGCATATTATGACTGGCCAAATCTACTTTCTTAAGCCCTGCAATTTTAGCCGGTTTTGATTATAATTATAATAAGCAACTGTGCGCACTATATTATGCTCGTTGGTGGGAACCATCATACATTTAACAGCTGATTAAAACCAGCATACTTTCCGAATTAGTTAACATGATCCGCGACGTTCTGCCTTTTGCTCTGAATTTATTATAAGTTTATCTTCATTACTGGTAAATACAATACAGCTTGCTTGACTTCGTTTTCTGTATCGTGATCTCGAATACACGGCTTTCCTTCTCTGACCAGAAAATATAATCCAACCAGGATAATCCCCAGACCTGCAACATGCCACGGCCACGTGGCAATTGACGTGGCTTTATCTGTCTGGCGTTTTCTTTGACCTACAGATATTAAAATGTATGATGTATCACTGACGGACAACAAGGCTTCCATTAATGATAATGATAGTAATAATAATAATTATTATTTTGATAACTGTACTGCTTGTGCAAGCTACAAAATCGAATTGAATAACGCAATGACGAATAATATTCCTAGTCTAAGCCCGGATTCTAAGGTATCAGGGCTGAATACCTAGTTATCTATTGAATATATTACTCTCTGCTGGAAGCGGACATTGTACAATGAATGGCCACTGAGCAGAAGTTTGTGACACCGTAGAGAACATATATGAATTATCGACTAAAATGCAAAGGAAACCAAGTACAGCCGGAACACAATTTCGAATTGAAGAGTCTGCTTAACAAATCGGTGTTTAATAAATCACTAAGCAGCATGATCACCCTCTTACCTTTGCTTGTAACATATGCAAGGTTGCTTTCATGATTACCCTCTTGTTTATCACTTGTCTCATTTTCGCTTACGCTAATTTTACATCCCTTAAAGTCGCAGCTGTTGCCTGCATTTCTAACTGGCTGATGGCTTAGCAATTCTCCAACTTTAGATTTGCTAATGCTTCTAGAAAAAGTATCAGATGATTGAATTTTATAATCTTGGTGATCATGATCATTACCCACGTGTCTATCTCCCTCCTCGTTTTCTATACTGCTGGTGCTTGTATTTGTTACAAACTGATGGCTTATCACTTCTGCATCTTTAGATGTCCTAATGCTTCTAGAAGACCTATCAGATGATTGAGTACTATAATCTAGATCATCATGAGCATTACCCATCCCTTGTCTGTCTTTTTCCTCATCGTCAACATTGCCGGTGCGCGTATTTATCACTGACTTATGGCTTCCCACTTTTCCAAATTTAGATGTTCTGGCGCTTCCAGAAGAACTATCAGGTGATTGGATATTATAAACTATGTCACCACTATCTCCTTCTTTATTTTCATGGCTGTAGTTATCTGCATGAGTCACTGACTGGCTAACCGCTTCTGACTGAGTATCATTATTTATATTAGCTGCAGCACGATTCTGAATGGAAAAGTGTGAATGGCATTTAGAGTCATATCCATCTGCTGCTTCATTTTTTTTAGCATATTCATATTCATAAGTACTTAATGGTTTGTGTTGGTGACTGCTAGATACATATATTTCATTTTCCGTTTTAAATTCTCTAGTAGTAATGTCAGTTATACTGTTAACACATGTATTATCATCAACCATAATTATTTCTTCAAGAGTTTCATTTGGCTGTCTTTGAATTGGGTTGAGTTTAGGTAATTCTAGGTTTTTAGTAACATTGGCTGCTTGCTTGTTCGATGCGGTTTTGTGGGTTTGTTTCTCTGATTTATATTTGATTATTTTATTTCTGCGATTTTGATCCGACACGACATGACCTTCACTTCCGTGACTCAAAATGTCAAGAGTTTTAACATGCTGTTTTTCTGAAACCAAAGGGTTTTTTCCTAGTTCAGTTTCCTTAGCAATAATAAATGTTCGATCAAACGACAGAATATGGTCATCATAAGTGCACGTGGATGATTGTTTATTCAACAAACTATTTGCACAACCACATAAAGTGTAGACTAGTTTTCTTGGTGCGCTAAATTTATCTTGAAAAGTGGTTTTCTCCTGTAGTTTCTTTGGTTTCTCGACTGGCACCGATCTCTCCCCATTCACATGTTTGTGATTTTCACCATGTAAAATATCTGCATATACTTTAACTTGCTTATTATTCGCATATTGACTATTGTCATTGCTTAATAAACTATTATACCACGCCTTCGGTTCTCGTGCTGATATAAAGTTTGTTTCTGTTGACCGTCGATGATTTACTTGTTCAGCACTTTGGCCGTCCTTGCGTAATTTGGAGGTTGTATCTGGCTTTTGTTTATGTGGATCTGCTTTGATTTTTTTCTTTCTATGATTCATATTGAGTTTAGATAATTTCAACTGTTTAGAAACAGTACCCGGTTGCCCTTTGGAAGTAGTTCGTGGCTTTCCTTTTTCTGATAAAAGTGATTGGAATTTGATTATTTTAGTTCTGTGATTTTTAACAACTGGATGTTCTTTCGATTCGACACTGTCTTGCATTTTGCGTTGGCCGTTGGTATGAAACTTGGAGGTTGCAATTGGCTTTTGTTTACATGGACCAGCCTTGATTTCTTTCTTTCTATGATTTAGATTGTGCTTAGATAATTGTAACTGATTAGAAACAGTAACTGGTTGCTCTTTGGAAGTGATTCGTGACTTTTCCTTCTCTGTTGAAAGTGATTTAATTTTATTTCTGTGATTTTTAATAAGTGAATGTTCTTTCGATTCAATAAAATCTTCACTTTCGCTTTCGCTGTCCGTCTGAAATTTGGAGAGTGTTCTTGGCTTTTGATTATGTGGACCAGTCTTAATTTTTGTCCTTCTATGATTTAGAGTAATCTTATATAATTTCAGTTGTTTAGAACCAGTACCTGGTTGCCCCTTGGAAATGATTCGTGTCTTTTCCTTCTCCGATGAAAGTGACTTTAATTTGAATATTTTAATTCTTTGATTTTTAACAAGTGAATGTTTTTTTGATTCAACGCTATCTTCACTTTCGCTTTGGCTGTCCGGGTCATATTTGTAGGCTCTTCCTGTCTTTTGTGTATCTGGACCAGCCTTGTTCTTTTTCTTGCTATGATTTAGATTGCGCTTAGACAATTGCAACTGTTTAGAAGCAGCGCCTGGTTGCAACATGGAAGTGGTTTGTGGCTTTTCCTTCTGTGATGAAAGTGATTTTAATTTGATTATTTTATTTCTGTGATTTTTAACAAGTGAATGTTCTTTCGATTTAACAAAACCTTCACTTCCCTGACTTAGAACATCAAGAGTTGGCTTTTTGGCAGCAATTCTCAGTCCTCCCTGATGTGTTTTTGTTGGCTGGAAATTAACAGTCAATGCTTCATTTTTAACAGACTTACAAAACGCCCCTTGCCATTGAATATAATTTGAAGATTCGTGATGATTAACATCAATTATAGAGTCTGGTTTACATTCTCTAGGCTCTTGTTTTGATTGCATCTCAGAGGAAACATTCATAGTTGTGTATATTGATCCCTTAACAACATTATATGATGCTCCATCAACTAACCTGCTTATATCATCAGTGTCTGCATTAGAATTTCTCGGACACTGGCTGATCCAATCAAAAACTGAAGACTGTGTACGCAATCTAGGACATTCGCAGTTTGTACTATCACACAGTACACAGCACCTTTTTCTTTGGGCCAACTTTTGCATTTTCGTTGCTGTACTCAATTTACAATTTAGACCTGTGCTGGTAAATTTGGTCACTGCTTTTGTATAATTTGAATTTCTATAGTCTGTATTAACTTCAGGTTGCTCGTTTTTCGCACTTTTAGAATCTTTCATCATATGAAGCTTATTATGAAATTTATAAGCGCTTTTTACTTTCTGATGCTGTCGCTCAGATGAGAAGATTTTAGATGTGTGTTTGCTTGATTGCTTGATTTTTTCAGGTTTTCTATGATAGGAGGATTCATCATGATCATGATATAAATGATTTGATGGATATTTGTTGTCTGCAAGGCAATTATAAGTTGTCTGCATAGACTGCTGTTTTCGCTCGGATAAATATATTTTTGCGGGATACATATTAGATCCCCTGATGATCTCAGGCGCTTGTGAACTAGATGTTTCACTTGAAGATGTATCATCAAATGAGTCATTTTCTGTTGTGGTGTGAATATCGTCGTCTACATACGTTTTACTAAAATTGTGTCTGTTATGCCATGACTGGTTGTCCTTCATGATGTCAACTGTACGAAGCTTTGTTATGAAGTTAAAACCAATTTCTGATGTCCGTTGTTTTCGCTCAGACAAAAATATTTTAGTTGAACGTGTAATAGGATCTTTAATGGTTCTAAGGTCAGGTGAAGATATGTCATCTGTAAACTCTTCTGTCTCAGATGGGTTGTCACCAATTTTCGCAGTTTCTGATATCCGCCGCCTTCGGTCAGACAGAAATATACTGGATGGACGTACTAATGAATATTTAATGCTGTCAAAACTACTACAAGATGAGGAAGATATATCATCTAGCACCTCTCTATCTTCTCTTTTTTCAACAGCAGAGTAGAGTGCGGTTTCTAATGTCCGCTGCTTTGGCTTAAATAAAAATCTTTTAACTGGCCCCACATCCGACTTTCTGATGTTTTCAGGTGTACTGTCAGAAGATGATTTCTCATTTACAAGCTTGTCTGGTGTTAGGTTTTCAATGTCTTTGTCATCAGTGATAGAATTATAAGAATGTTTAGCTGGTTTTACGTCTCGGACGTTGTCGTGGGTAGTATCAGGTAAAGGTGCGGCGTGTATAAGATTACCATCAGAGAATGCTTCCTCCAGAAAATCATCTGTTGATAATTTATTCACATCTTCGTGATCATTGAGAGAAATGTATGCTCTTTTTGAATCCTCTCGCTTTTGCTCAGATAAAAACATTTTTGTTGGACGTACATATGCCCTGTTACAAGCAGGCGTACTGTCACAAGAAGTGGTGTCGTCTCCTACATCATATATGGGAATATCTTCGTCATCAGTGACAGATATAATTTCCAGTGACCTCTGCTTGCGCTCAAATGACAACATTTTCGTTGGAGATACTTCTGCGCTTTTGCAATCCGGCGTACTGTCACATACATGAATATCTTCAGCATCAATGACAGATACAGTTATTAATGGTCTCTGCTTTTGCTCAGATAAAAATATTTTAATTGGATGTTGTTGTGCTTCATTATTATCCTCAGCTGTGCTGTCACAAGAGGATGTATCACTTACAAGTTCATCTCCTGAAGATTTGTAAATATGTACACCTGTTGGTAGACTATGGTAGTAATCCCCATCCACAAATTGCTTTGTATTGCATATTTGGAGTATTTTATTGCCAGTTCTGGTTTGTTGAGATATACGGTTTTTATCATCTTCATCCAGAAAATTATTGGTATAAATTTCAATTTGATGATTTGCTGCATTCGCACAAGCTTTAATCAACACCTGCTTAATATATAATTTGACCATTAAACGATGAATAAAAGACTCTGTAAGTTCCTTAGATGCAGTATGCCTACTTTTACTTTCTTTTTTGTTATTATCATTTGATTCCAGTGGTGGTGCTACTAATGCCAACTGTTCTCCATCCGATAAGAACCTTTTAACTGGACGCTTCAAAGATTCCCTGATTCTACTAGGAGTACTATCATTCGAGGACACATCACAACCGTCTATAGTAGATTTGTGATGAAAATCATCAGTGAAAGAATTGTATATACTTTTTAACGAACATTGTTTCCTCTTAGATAAAGGACAATTACTTGCTAGTACGTTTGGGTCCCTGTTAGAGTTGCTCTCTGATGTACTATCGCAGGAGGACGTGTTTCTTGAAACTGTGTGAATATCTTCGTCATCAGGGAGAGATCTAGTTTGTGGTGACTCCTGTTTTCGCTTAGATACAAAGGTATTAATTGCATTGGTTGGCTGCCCGTTTGAGGCGATTTGTGAGTTTTGTTTCTCTGATTTCCATTTGATTACTTTATTTCTTTGATTTTGAACCAATAAATGTTCTTTCAATTCGACATAATCTTCACTTCCCTGATTCAGAATTTCAAGTGTTTTATCTATCTGTTTTTCAAAAATCAAACGTTTTGTTTCTTTTTCAGATTCCCTAGCAATAAAAGAAGCGCTATCAAATGACAGAAGATAGTCATCATAAGTGTATGACTGTGTCTTTGTCAAGTTGTTTGCACCGCAACCACATAATGTGTAGAATAGTTTCCTTGGTGTGCTAAATTTTGCTTGCTGAGTTGTTTCATCTTGCAGTTTCTTTGGTTTCTCGTTTGACACCGACATCTTATCTTTCACATTTATTGGGTTTATTTGATGGGGATGTTGTTTTTGATTGTCATCAGACAACATATCTGCATTGATGTCAATTTGCTTGTTATTTACACATTTACTATAGTCAGTACTTAATAAACTATTGTACCAGGCCTTTGGTTCTGATTGAAAGCTGGTACATGTATCATGTGACTGTCGATGAGTTGTTATTCCATTACTTTGGCCATCCGTGTGAAATTTAGAGATTGTTCCTGCCTTTTGCTTATCTGGCTCAGCCATTTTTTTCTTTCTCTGTTTCACATTGAGCTTAGATAATCGCTGCTGTTTAGAAGTAAAACCTGGTTGTCGTTTGGGAGTGGCTTGTGCTTTTTCCTTCTGGAATTTGACTATTTTATTTCTATGATTTTTAGCCAGTAAATACTCCTTGGATTCAACACAATCTTCACTTTCAACATCAGGAGTTTGTTTTTTAATAGTATTTCCTACCGTCCACTGGTGTACTTCTGTCGGCTGGCAGTCAACAACCAATGCTTCGTTTTCAACAGATTTACAAGACTCCCCTTTGTCATTGCCATTTGATTCAACTAGTGGAAAAGCGTTCATGACATCGCAATGTGTTACTAATGACAGTTGTTCTCCATCCGATAAAAAACTTTTAATTGGTCGCTTGAAAGATTCGTTGACTAGAGAAGTATTGTCACTCAAGGAAACATCACAATCTTGATCGTTTACAGTAGATTTGTGATCAAAATCAGTGGCAGAATTGTATGTATTTTTTAAAGAATACGGCTTCCTCTCAGATAAAATAAAATGGCTCTCCGGCGTACTATCACAGGATGACGTATTGTACATAAAATCATTTCTTGCAAATGAGTAAACATCTTCGGCAACAGGAAGATATGTAGCGCTGGGTGACCTCTTTTTGCTCTCAGATAAAAAGACGCTAATAGGACATACCCCCGATTCTCTGTTACTGCCTGGAGTTGGGTCACACGATGATGTGTCACCTAGAAATTCATCTTTTGGAGATTTGTAAAAATCTGTTAGATAAGTAGCTGACATTTCAGTCGACACACTGTCCTTACAGAAGATTTCATTCGAATAATCAGTTGTGCTGCATATTTGGTCATTTTTGATTTGTTCATATGTATGGATTTCATCTTCTTCAATCAAATCATCGATATAATGTTCAGTTTGCTTATAAGCTGCAGTTTTACACGCAGATGTCAATATATAGTTAATGTATGAATTTATGATTAAACGATGAACAAAAGACTCTGTACGTTCTTTAGATTCAATACGCCTACTTTTAGTTTCTTTTTTGTAATTATTCGATTCCACTAGTGGTGTTACTAATGTCAAGTGTTCTCCATCCGATAAGAATATTTTAACTGGCTGCTTCAAAGATTGGCCGACTATACGTGGAGTGCTGTCATCCGAAGATACATAACAACTTTGATCGTCTATAGTAGACTTGTGATGAAAATCATCAGTAAGGGAACTGTATGCAGTTTTTAAAGTACACGGCTTCCTCTCAGATAAAAGAAGATGCGTTATTCGTACACCTGGGTTCCTGTTGTTCTCTAATGTACCGTCGAAGGACATCTTGTCTATAAAATCATTTCTTGCAAATGTGTGAATATTTTCGTCAATAGGAGGAGTTATAGTTTGTTGTGACTCCTGTTTTCGCTCAGATAAAAATACTTTAATAGGGCGTACAATTGATTTTATGTTATTCTCTGGAGTATGGTCACTCAAGCATGTATCACCTTCAATTTCATCTGCTGAAGATTTGTAAATATCTGTTAGATAAGTAGCAGAAATTTCTGTCGGCACCCTGTCATTGCATAAGTCTCCATTTGCATAACAAATTGTGCTGCATATTTGGTCATTTATTATTCTTTCATTTCTGTGTATTTCATCTTCATTAATCAAATCATAGCTATAATTTTCAGTTTGCTTAAATGCGGCAGTTTTACAAGCAGTTATTAATATATAGTTAATATATGAGTTGATAATTACCCGATAAATAAAAGACTTTGCATGTTCTTTGGTTGCAATACACGTAGTTTTAATGTCTTTTTTGGAATTATCATTCAATTCCGCTAGTGGTGTTACTAATGCCAACTCTTCTCCGTCCGATAAGAATCTTTTAACTGGACGCTTCAAAGATTCGCTGACTATACGAGGAGTGTTGTCATTCAAGGATACATCACAACTTTGATCGTTTCTAGTAGATTTGTGATGAAAATCGTAAGTTAGATAATTGTATGCAATTTTTGAAGAACACGGCTTTGTTTTGGATGAAGGAAAATGACTTTCACGTACACTTGTTTCCCTATAATTGCTATCTGGTGTAATATCGCAGGAAGACGTATTGTCTATAAAATCATTTCTTGCAAATGTGTGAAGATATGTAGTTTGTTGTGACTCCTGTTTTTGCTCAGATAAAAAGACTTTAATTGGACGGCGTACTTCTGATTCTCTTTTACTCTCAGGAGCACAGTCACATGGGGATGTGTCACTTACAAATTCATCTTCTGAAGATTTGTAAAAACATGTTAGATAAGTAGCAGACATTTCTGTCGGCACGCTGTCCTTGCATAAGTCTCCATTCACGTAACGAATTGTGTTGCTTACTTGGTCATTTTTTATTTTTTCATATTTGTGGATTTTATCTTCATTAATTAAATCAACGGTATAATTTTCAGTTTGCTTATGTGCTACAGTTTTACAAGCAGTTATTAACACATAGTTAATATATGAATTGATGATTAACCGGTGAATAAAAAACTCTGTATATTCTTTAGTTGCAATACATCTAGTTTTAATTTCTTTTTTGTAATTATCATTCGATTCCGCTAGTGATGCTACTAATACTTCATCCGCTACGAACCTTTTAACTGGACGCTTCAATGATTCGCTGACTATACGAGGAGTGCTGTCATTCAAGGACATATCACAACTTTGTTCGTCTATAGTTACATCACAACTTTGATCGTCTATTGTAGATATGTCATGAAAATCATCAGTGAGATAATTGTATGCAATTTTTGAAGAACACGGCTTTGTTTTGGATGAAGGAAAATGACTTTCACGTACACTTGCTTCCTGATATTTGCTCTCTGGTGTACTATCGCAGGAAGACGTATTGTCAATAAAATCACTTCTTGTAAATGTGTGAATATCTTCCTTCGGAAGATATGTAGTTTGTGTTGACCCCTGTTTTCTCTCAGACAAAAAGACTTTAATTGGACATACTTCTGATTCTCGGTTACTCTCTGGAGTACGGTCACATGAGGATGTGTCACTTACAAATTTATGTTCTGAAGATTTGTAAAAATGTGTTAGATAATAAGTAGCAGACCTTTCAGTTGGATCGCTGTCCTCTGATATGTCACTATTCGCATAACAAGATATGTTACATACTTGGTTATTTTTGATTTGTTGGTTAGTTTGGATTTCATCTCCATTAATCAAATCATCGGTATAATTTTCAGTTTGTTTATAAGCTGCAGTTTTACAGGCAGTTATCAATACATAGTTAATATAGGAATTGATGACTAACTGATAAATATAAGACTCTGTATATTCTTTAGATGCAGTACCAATACTTGTTCTATCTTTGTAATTATCATACGATTTCCCTCGCTGTGAATTGTTTGAAAAATCACAAGGTGTTTCTAACGTAGTGTCAAAGGAGGACACATCACAGCTTTGATCATTTTGGGTAGATTTGTGATAAACATCTTCTTTCTACAAAAAACAGTTCTGCTTATTTTTTACATTATCTTCAAATGTGCAAAAAAAAATTGATTACCATCCGGATAGATTTGCCAGATATTATAATTGAACTAATAGTTGCAGTATCAGCCGGGGGCATCTTGTTTGATCATTGTTTGTCATCCAGAGCTTAAGTCATGCGCATCAGAAACTCTTTGATTGATTGATTCCCTCATTTTATCACAATTTGTGTCTACAAGTATTGTGTCAATGACCCGATAATGGATTAATAAGACTTATAACGCAGATTAACTACTTATATGCCTAATGATCACAAACTATTGTTTTTTACCTATTAAATGTTTATGTGTAGTGTTACAAGTCATGGCATACATTTGATTATAAGCATACATACCTCAATGCTATCTTGTGATTGAAAAATTCGTTGATAAAATTCTTCAGCAGTAAGAATAGAACTCATGCACCCAGTCAGATCATACAAGGATGAGTCTCGCGTGAGATCAAAGTCCGAGACATTGCGAGAAAGTACATGGTTCTTACCATTCCTTTTAATATTGTTGTCTAGTAACATATTTGAATATAGCTTTTCATCACTTAGTGATGTGATTTCTGGCAAATAGTCATAGTAAAACTGGCCTTCCATTTTGTATCATAAGATGACACCGAATCGAGCTTTTTGACAAACTGATGATGTCATCAGGCGTAGATGTAATCTGCCTAATATGCTATAATGTCGTCAACTAATTAAATAAATTAAGGATCGAAATGGTTTAATTTCACCAGCATGTACTTCTTGTTTTAGTACTGCAACATCTGTCTTTTTTATTTACTATTGGCATTTACGCTTTCATGTTGACTGGTAATACTTCGTTGATGCAGGTAGGTAACGACTTCTTTGTGCCAGTACCCTGATGTTTTGAACACACATACGTCATCAAAAACAAAGAATGGCGTAGATTTAGTTCTTTCTAGCTACTTCCTTGAAATGTGTCTTTTCGTGTTCTACTTCATCACTCTGTAAACATCATAACTCCTTTGATATATTCAACTGATTATTATAATGCAATATTACAAAACAATGACAATATTTTTGTCAAAGCTCTGATGTTGTTATTTGTTACGTAGCTGCATACGTTTGTAACATAATTATATAAATCAGGGATTTTACAAAAATACCACAACTCTACAGTATACCTGTTTGTAACACGAAATCGTGTTTTCAGTTGATTGCGTTCTTCTCCATACTATTAGCAATTGTACCAATTTATATAATGCCACATGCTACGAATCGGTTCAAAAAAAATGATATCCAAAATTCTCACGTTTTATGAAATATATTTAGATTACTTACTATATAGTATAAATTACTTACTACAAATGGCTAATTGTATGCTAATACAGCTAATGTAGAACAGTACAGTATAAATGCTGCTGCAGTGCCTGGGGGTCCGACTCAAATCAAAGAATAAAACACGTTAACGCGCACTACGCATTTAGGGTTAAGCACTTCCTTTTCTAGTGTGATTGATACTGCTATAATTAGTTTTCTAAAGAAGTTGCAAGAAAGGAATATGGTTTGACTACATATAGTACGATATGGTATGACTGCATCTTTCAATTAAAAAATGAAACTCAAATTATTAAATAAAACTTTAACAACGTTTATTTATACTTCAGTATGTTGCTGTTCTACATTTTCGTAACAAGTCTCATATAACACTTAACATATAAATAATCATTATTATAATTTATAATACTTTTGTCATTGCCGATTTCCACTGAATTATGCATTATGATTAAAATCAGTGACAAGTAATCTAAACATTTCATCGTTTCTCTATATTTCAATTAAATGCAGATAATACGAGTTAGAAAAGAAGTAAGTGGTTTGTTTATGTATTACCTGTATCAAATTGAAAGTAGAGAAACTACTATGGCACTTCGTAAGCTTATTAATGGCACATTATATCTACATCCATTTTATAAGTGTAAGAAAAAACTTTCTTTTCTCGAGAGAGCTTAGAAAGCCAGTTTAACATTTCATATGACTATGTCAATCATTGGTCTATATCCTACTCTAAACAATCTATACATACTAGAACGTTAACTATAGTTGACGACTAGTATGGCAAACAAAAGCGCTTGTGGCATATGAAAAGCTAAGATCTGCATGCACCTTATTGTACACAAGTTATATAAATAATCTTCCTCAAAATTGTTAAAAAATTAGTAAGCAATTACAATTATTACATAACAATGATATAAACTTAACAAAAGTTAATCACAGTGACCAGCAATATCACTTATATTAAAACCGCATATTTACAAATAAACGGCTGTTCTTCCTTTATAAACAGATAAAACATTACACAAACGGCCTCGACGCCTATTTGAAAAAAATAACAATAATAACAAGAAAAAGCAATAATAATCATAAGTTTGTATGACTAGTTCAGCCATATCCCTTAACCATTTACATAATACGCTGGGTAAAATAGCAAGCTCGCGGAACCAGTCCTCTTTAATATATTCTCTTTTGTGCTAAAAACTATATTTTAGAAAGACTTAGTCGCGGTATCTACTGCACTTTTTTAAAATTTTATGGAACTAACGCACTAAGGTGTTTTATTCGCCTCAAAGTTTATATTGATGTAGTTGCCTATAATAAAATACAATAGTTCTTTACTGGTAAATATGGATTTGCAAACAATGACTCGGCATGATTTCAATATAACGTTGCTTCTATAATACAAGAGATTATACTTTGTAGAGCTAACTGAAGATACCCTCTTGTTTGCATATCCGTGTTGTTACCGTACAAGTCGCAGTTACACCACGTTATTTCACTGCTTGGTAAATTGAGTGAGATCATGTGCAATAACTATATATGTTATTTTTTAAATCTTTGCCAATAGACAGCATTATGCATAATATCCGTAGTTCAGTCCCTCTCGCCTCGGATTTGGAGCATAATTACGTGGCATAGCATATCTTTGTTCTCTGTATCTGTCATCCATTTTTTGTCTTATTGTCCTATACATGTCGTTACCATAACCATGTCGCGGACCAGAACCACGCGGACCAGGACCTGGCATGTCCACACGTGCATCTGTATTGTAATCTTGATTCCTTACGCCAAGTTCCTGCTTCAATTTATTTAGCCGACGCTGAAAATTTCTATTTAACGTATGACCGAATTCTCTAGGATATCTGCCATAAGGATCACGTTGTGATCTCTGGCGTCTCAAGTTACCTCTTGGATGTTCTTGAGAATTTCCACTGCTGGCGAGGCGCCTTAACCGGCGCTGCATATTTTGCTGTAAATCCATTTTATTTCTGCTTTGATCGCGATCTCCATATACCGATGGTGCCCCTTGCCTTGAAATACCATAGTTCCATGGATCCTGTGTTGCACCGGGTGGTTTTTTGTCGTCATCATCATCATCACTGGGAATATCACACGGCGGCTCTTCTTCATCGTCATCTCCATAATCCGGGGAAGGTTCAAATTTAGAACCTTTAATCTGCTGCAAACTTTTAGTGATATCGATAGCTGCTTGTATGTCATCCGAAGGATCTACGAACTTTTTCTGAAATGGCATACGTAACTCAGTAATGGCCAATAGGTGAAGAATCGTTCCCCATCTGTGTACTAACATACCAGTAAACTGAACCAGCAAAATCAATGTGAAGAATATTAAAAACACGAATCCCAACGGCTCAAATCTGTTTGTTCCACCATCTGCACTTGGTAGTGGAATGAAGAAAGTGTCTTTCAGCTCTTCTTGAAGTATCTGTAGTTGGAAGACTATGATAATCCATAAAAAGTTCATCATGAAGTATCCAAATACGACATTATTGCGTAGCTCACACAGATCTGATGCAATTTTCTTCTGATGTTCTTTATCTTCATTCAAAGGATGCAGGTATTTCCTAATCAAATCTTTCCAGAACTTAATTTCCCGTTGACCTAAAGACTCGATTGGTCCATCACCCATTCTCTCGTCTTCTAACCAGGCGGGATTTTTCATGTCATTACGTTTGATAACAATTTGCTGGTTAACCTCTGGTTCTGGCTCGGGTTCCGGTGCAATTACTTCCGGAGCTATATCTATGACAGCATGTTGACTTTTGTTTTGCTCACTGTTAGCACGTTGCAACTGGTTCAGTTGTTGCGACACTGCCGCGGTTGCCTGGCCATTCATTTGACCGGGCATCTGTAGTAAAGCTTGATGAATCTTCAGCAACAATTGTTCTTGTGATGTGTGCTCACCATTCGCTCGGTGACCCATGAGAGTATTAAGGAATTCTTTTAGCTCGTCAAAAAGAGTGTTTATTCCCAACCATGCTAACAATCCTTTTTTTTTCTTTTTCTTTGCAGCCTCTGCAAGCGCTTTTTCCTCAGCCTCAGCTTCCGCTTTAGTTTTCCTTTTCGCAACTTCACGCGTACCCCATGAGACGTTATTCAAATTACAAAGTGAATAAATAGTCAACAACAGGTAACCCGACGGAATACACAAGAAATATAAAGCACCCGGTACGAGGCATGAAAATTCTTGGGGATGCAATATCGCACTAATGATGAAAAAGGTGATCAGAGCCAGCAGAAACAGTACATTTGGTGAGAAAATCGTCTCCGTGGCGGCATTAATACACGTCCCTACTATGACAATCATCATTATAATTGCATATATAGCACTCATAAACGTAGCAACGTCTAGTTGTATCTTCGATTTCGTTGTCATGCATAAGATCAAGAAGAACAAAGCTGGCCCTAAAGAAAGCCCGTATGACGCCCAGAGGTTGGTTTTGATGACGGAATTAAAGGCACCAGCAATCATCATTAACACTGTAGCCGGACCAAGGATAGTGGATATCATAAGCAGAAACTGATATAACATATATAAATTACTAATGTTATCGTTCACGCTGACAGTGTTCTTATAATCTGATAGCAAATCCATAATGTTAGCCATAGTTGATGGACCCCAACGACGACGCTGATTGAAGAACTCACGGAAATGTTCTGGCGCGTAAGTCAAGGCGTCAGAAGCGGCACAATATTCGACGCGGTAGCCTTGCTGCAGGAGTAATGTGCATAGCCAACGATCCTCACCTATAAAGGAAAGAAGAAGTTGACCAACTGATCAAAAACTAAACATGTTTTAAAAGGATAATCTTTGTATGTAATTTGAACAAAATAAAAATAAAGAAATATCGGGTTATTAGTCACATTTACGGCATTTATTTATTGTGTTGACATACCTTGATCATACTGCACATAATGACCAGCTTCAGTTGCTTTGATCGTGTAGGTTTTCATGACGTTATCATCCATAATGGCGGAACCTCGAAACAAACTGAAGCATCCGGGACTACAAAGTACACAACCAAAAACATGCTCGGCAGCTTTTTGCATCCAATGACCAATGGCGTATTCAAACTTCTGATACCATACCATAGGACCTGGAAAACAGATGGTATGACAGAGTACAGAAACAGGTACGGACATGCCTATATTATCATAAACAATCAATTATTGAAACTAGAGGCAAACTTTGATAGGTGTAAATCACAACACATTCAAATGAAACTTTATTCTACTTTCACTTAAAATTACATACTGGCGAAAATCAATTGTAAAACCACGGTCTCAGCTGTCTCTTTTCATTGCAATCTTACCTGCTCCTATTGGATGAATGCGACCACAAGCAGCCCCGACTTTTTTGTTTTTCTTCATTCTGTCAATCAAAAGTCTTACAGCATCTGGTTTGAAGTCAACGTCACCATCAAGAGCTAACAGGAACGTACTCTCTGCTTCTTGATGTAGTATTTCGGGCACGTCCTCAAAGATGTCGGATTTGGTGAAATGGGCACTTTTGCCACGTCGATTAAGAGCAGATTTAGACCAAGATGATAATTTCTTGTTGTTTTTTAATCTTAAGCTTTCGTCTAATCTTTCTAATGGCGTTTGGTCCTGTTTACCCATCAACTTGTAACCAAGCAGATAGTACATGTACATCACCTAACAAGAAACATAAAGCGTTACGCAGCCACTAAATTTGATATTAGAAAACCAATGAATGCAAAGCCTGAACGAATGTCCAGATTATTTTAAATATGTGATTGGTACTTTGAATATATATATGTATAAATTATTTGTAGAGAACAATGACTCTATCAACAAGCTAATAACTAACCTGAGACCATCGCTTTCTATGACGTATTTTCTGTTTATCTTTAATGTGCATAATCAGGAATGTCCCACCAGGGAGTGTCCAGGTCAGTCTGCCTCCATAAGGTGTAGGTGTTCTTTCTGGGGCTGGCATCTCAATGACACTCTCATGTACGGAGCTTGCTGCTTCATTGATGACTTCTAGAAATTGCACAACAAACTGGTTCGGGACCATTTCCTCATTATCATTCAAGTCCATAGCGTCGTCAAATAAAATATGAGCTGAAATAGTAATAATGAAAAATGTAATTTTTGTAAAACCAGTTAATCTTAATATATAATGCTGATATGTACACAATAGACAACAAAGGAAGTAAAAAGGAAGCAACGAAAAAACTAAGTACACTACAATAAGACAAATCTAGAGAGTACATACTTTCAAATTCGTAATAATCTGGATCTATCACATCGAACGCTGTTTGGGCGCATTTGCGAGCACTTTGGTCAGAGTCCATTCTGAAAAAGCAAATTTCATGTTTTGTTATATATTGGTGTCATAATGCTAATTTAATTTTATTTTTTTGAAAAATAAACAATTTCTATAGATGTTTCTCCTTGTGTTGTCAGTATATTGCATACATAGGCCAGATGATTGAATTAACCAGTGCAAAAGACATCAGATTCATGATATTTTTCATAAGGGATTGGAATCATAAACAGTTGAATTCTGATACATTAAAATAACTCACCTGAAAACCGACTTCAGTAACTGTGTCATTTCATTTCTCGTTTCGTGCCACATTGTAGCTACGGCGTATATCTTCGGTACGATACGTGGAGCTTTTTCTGGTGATGGCACGTCATCGTCTTTCTTATGGATAGAATCTTCACTAGATTCACTACTGATTTCATCCTCAATGTAATGTACTTGACCGGTACCATTCCCCATGACCTCTTTGTCGTTATGACGACGGTTTAGCGTGAGTGATTGTTCAATGAGAGCGCCACAATACCCTGGTGTAACGAACAGTCTGAAGGTAATTAAATAAATTAACTTTAACAATAGTATAAAGTCAAATATCATTATGTAACAAGGGGTTATAAAAAGCATCACGTTCTTAAAACAAGTATATTTCTCGCTTCTGTCTCACCCAGAAAATTGCATGTTATTTTTAAATTGCATGTATGTATATACATGTATGAGTGTCTTTCCATTAGTTGCTAATTATCTAAATCTATTCCCTATTTACTTACTTCTCTGCTTTAGCCATTCTCTCCTGATTTGGGTACCAAATATGGATGGCAATGTACATCTGTGATATCCACCACAAACAGAAGAGTCCAAGATGCCAGTACAATAATCCTCCATCTCTATTCTGTTCAGGACAAAACCATGGATAATGTCCTGGTATAAACGAGTAACCATGGCAATGTAGCAGGAGCAAAGTCAATGTCATTGGGGTAGCAAGAGTTAGAGGCAAACTAAAGCTGATCTTCTGCATACAGAGTTTACAAGCCAAACGCGCGAAATAAAAACATATAGTGGTTGCCAGTATTTGAGAGATGGCAGGCCAGTATTCTACTATAAGGTTAACAAATTCCTGGGTCGTTTTATTTACGGTGGCGTTGGTTTCGTTGTTAGAGGCGTCTGTCAGAGGCTCAAGAACGGGACGCATTTGCCAAATAGACATTTGATAATTCGGAATGAAGATGAAGGCAAATGCTATGGTCCAACCGATCTTCCAGAGACAGGAAATAGAGAATGTCTTCTGTCGAACTTCGTGAAGCTCTGCCTTAAATCGACGAACATCCAATGGAATTTTACCACACAACCATTTGTCTTTTTCAGCAAAGTTTTCCCACCACGTTAATGATATGAGAAGTACAGCCAACGGTATCTCCCATGTTAACGCATATTGAGTCAAATCTGACCACTGCGGGGTAGACCGCCAGAACACATTATCAGGGTAATTATTTCCAGCACCATTTGTCATATTCAAAGGTTCTGACTGGATCTCGCCAGTCTGTGCCGCCGTAACCTCGGTCTGAGTTGAGTCCTTCCCAGGCATATAAACAAACCCAGTCATGACGATAGCTGTTCCTGCTGTGAGTTGTAGGAAGAAAGCTGATGCAGTTAAAATCTTTCTAATGATCTTGAAACGATTAAAAGAAGACATATTTTCACTTTCTTTGGCACTGGGTTGTTTACTTTTACCAAAGAACAACTTCACAAAACCAGGAACTGTAGAGACAGTACTCATTATAAATAAACCTCGTACCATATCTAACTTTGGTAAAATTTTGAACACCATGAGAGTCAGACCAAACGTGTGAAGGAGTTCTATTACTAAAATCTAAAAAAGAAAAGAAAATGATAAATTTTAGTAACCACGTTGGTAAGATTTCCTTACAAGCAAAATGGGCTTTAAAACAAAACGGACCTCTTTTCAATGAGTATTAATTGATGACGTATGCATCTTCATGTCTTTGACACACAACTATCGATCAAGTAACAACGTACAGACAGTAAAGATTCCTAAAATTGCATTGTATACGTTCGCCTCAGAAGTGAGTTTCAATTAAAATTATATGTACAAATTTTACAAAGGTAAACGAAGATTGAAACTGTTTTCACTGACCTTCATCATGGTTCTGAATGTCGGCCATGGCTGACTGCCAAACATTGCTTTGAAAATAAAAGTCACCAAACCAGTAACGTAAGGGAAACATATGCATATTAGAAGCAGGGTGACATTCGAGTCTCGCACATGTTTTATATGTTCTTCTACTTTGGGATCCTGTAAATGTGAAGCACACATGCATTAGAAAATAGTTGTTACCATGTTTGTTTGTAGAAACTAGATTATCTTTAAAGAATCCGCCATATTTGATATAGTATATATTTCACAGGGGTTGCCACGTACCCAGTTTTACCAAAAAATGAATCATGAATTGTATATAAAAACGCTTTCTCATCCGTTGGATTAGTGGTTTTGTAAATACCAGGCAAAACCCTGATTTATGTAGATATCTAAATGCTCTTGCCTCTTTTCCTTCTGTGTGATAAGCAATCGTTGAAGTAAGCAACAGTAAACTCCCTTTACTAATGACGGCGCAGCTCAGAACCATACAGAAAATCAAGAAGTACATGAAAACTTTCAAGCATTTTAGGAATGTGCTAAAATCTTCACTGGCACTGGAACGTTCACGAGGTATCATCTGAAACACGTCCCATGATCCGCTAAAAAAGAACATCAAATATTGATATTGTTATCGTCTGACCTTAGGCACTGCGACCTATGCCACTCGAACCTAGTACATCGACACTGTGGCCCGACAATGTCTTGACTGTAGTTTATTTAAGCCCTATAACTTTTAGACAGCCAACTTAGGTACAGATAAAGCTCTTATGCTGCATTAGACACTATCAAGTATGCTGGTGCAGTGGCTAGAAATTACTTATTACGCGACAGCTCTTACTCAGGGAAATCCCGCTCTGTATCGGTGTCATCGTCGCTTGTAGAGATTGCGTATGTCACGGGTTTCTGTTCCAATTCATCATCCAGGTTGATTTTTTTTTCTGAGTCATCAGGTGAATTCGAATCTCTGTAATGTAAAGGTTGGAATACCAAATTGTCGAATGTTTTACAGTTTTCTGCATATCTTGTGGACATTGATACGTTTGACATACATATGATTCGCTGATGAGTACAGTCATTTCGTCATGCAATGTTTATACTTTTATGCTTTCGTGTAAAAATAGTATTTATGTTACAAAATTAATCCAATCAAGTATAAAGATTTTTGTATGACGTAATACAACGAATATGTACCTTGAGATCTCTGATGGTTGATATTCATTGTCTATATTTGGTGTCAAGGAGTTCCGCCTACTACCATCATAGGATGGTGGGGGTAACGTGTATGAATCTGAGTTTCGACGAGTGTCGTAAGATGGTGATAATGAGTTTGGTCCCGGGGGCAATGCTAAAGAATTTCTTCGACTGTCCGCTATTGAGCTTCTGCGACTTGCAGGATCTCCCAGTTGTACAGTCAAGTTCTGAAGCAGGCTTTTGTCAAGTTTTCCTGGTTTTTTATTTATTGTACCATAAGGAGTGCTAGGTTCACTCTGTTCAGTGAGATCTTCCAGTTGACTTTTGTGTTGCAACATTTCTCTGCGTGCACGTTCCGTTGCTTCTTGCTTCTGTAAATAAAATTCAGAATATGACGCCCTTAACACATAGTATGACTATCTACATAACAGAATGGGAATTAATTACACGTTTATTTTTTCAAATATATGTGGACATTTTGAATTGAATCTGATATCCAGGGGACACGCTTTATGACTCACTGAAAATAGAGCTGATTTCGCATAACACGTCTTTAAAATAAAAACAGATTTAGGAAAGATACACCAACTTAAATATTCATCAAAGTTCTATACGCATCGAATTTTTGAAATCGTAAGCGAAGAAATAAAAATAACTTAAAATATAACATCTACTTACTCTTTTTTCTCTTAAACTTTCTTTAGCTGTTTCTATTTCTTTCATGTATTTTGTTCTTATAAGATATCCTCGGGCACGTGCTAGGAAGTTAGTGACAACATCAGTGGCGTAACTTACTCTTTGGTCTAGTATTTCAATTTCTTTGCCTTTTAAAAATATCTATATAAAACACAAGCAATTTTATGACTTCAAGGCGTTGGCTGAAGTTAATCTCACCAGTGCAATTGAGATGATCTATAGCTTGCTCTACTAGTAAAAGTAACATGACAATAGACACGTCGATTATACCTGTACAATATAAAAATGTTCAACTTCAGTCAACCTATCTATCTTATCTAAAGTAGCACAACGAATACTAACGGCATGAAATCTATAAAATCACTGTGCTTGACTAGTGTTCACCTGCAATCTAGTGACGTCATTTTTGAAAAAAGCTTTACCAACAACTACCATGCACAAACTAACTTAACATGCGAACCTTAAACTCCCAACTTTGTTGTCCGTACTACGTACATAAATTTAAAAAATCCGTTCATTAGCAAACGTGACTCATGTGCTGGGACGAACATCAAACGGAGTTATGTCAAACATATTTTTGGCATAAATAAATAAAAATCATGTTACTTTTATTGTGTTCTATTTTTGTTGAGCACGATTCTTGAACAGACTTTAATAGTTTAATGATCAAATTTATTTATTTTTAATTCAATTTAATGCGTTCCATTTTACTTAGCAACCTATGGCAGAAACGGTCACAAAGTTATTTTAGTACAAAACAAATTAATAATATAATAGAATTGTTTTCCTATACTTTAAGTGAAAAAATAATTACTTATAAATATGTTTATAAAACGCATCGGCAACAGAATTCTAAAACTTTGTGGTAATGCAAATCGAAGGTTAATTTATTACTTAATGAAGTATATTAATTGTAATTAAAAACAAGTAAATAACTTACTAATAACACATCATAGGTTTTCAAACAGTGTAATTGATCAAATATGTCCTAGGTGGCATTAGTGCTTGAATCAGTGTAATCAAATTAAAATTATTTAGGTTAAGTAATGAATCAAAAAATTTGAAAACATTTTATTATGAATAAAATTTAATATTATTGTTATTTAAATTTTAAAACAACTTAATTCAGTATTAATAAAGTTTCCTAGGATTCAAACCGCGTATTAAGAAAAACGAATAGTTGTACCCCGTCACCAAAAAAATGGATTCTAGTAATAAACCAATGTCTCACCTTTGATTTACCGACAACATATTCTCTCACCCCTAGATGTGGTAGGAGTCTATCACAGCCCGACCGTGACACGTCTATATACTGGACGATGGATGGGCACAGACAACTATATCTGAAAATAGTGAAAACATAAGTTACCTTTAAAATAGACTGTAAACCGCACATACACACTTTTCAAAATGTTACGTTTACCAATTTGTTTACATATTTTCTAAAATCGCCATTTATACTGAAAGCATCTACGCACACACGTCCCTTTTTCAATTGTTTGTAATGACACTCTATCAACAACACACTTACCTTAAGTTTTAATATAATTATTGTTAAAAAAATAAATGTGGCTTTTAGCTTTAAAAAACAAAATTATTATAAATAAATTGATAAATGGATTTACTTTTTAAAATTTTGTATCTCTAAAAAAACTTTTTTATATAATATATCCTAGCTACATAGTATACTATAAGCCGAGTGCTAGCTCATCAAATTTCTAACTAACAACAAACTTTACCGAAAGAAGTATCGCTGGGCGTGAGCTATTTGATCTTAGGAAGCGAACACTGTCGCTTCAACGTTTCCTAGCAAATAAACTCGTACCCGAAAATATGTAAGTAAACAAATTGAAATGTCATTGTCTCCCTTTGACGTATGTGACCCGCCCCCATTTAATAAAATCAGTGAACCTTATTCAACCTCTAAGTTTACCGCCAGGGGTACTGTATTTGTATAGGCTAATTAGTTTGTTTGCCTGTAAAAAGTTTAAGCAACCGCCAACTACCTACAGGTTTTAACAAATACTTGCTCATCAACGTGTCATCTTTACAATATGTTTTAATTGTAAATGTTTTTTATTTCAATTAGAATAATTGTTAATTGTGACACTTTAAACCAAAAATAATAAAACATTGTAAGGCCATTTGTAACTTCATCTAGACAAACGAATTAAGGACCAGCATATGTAATAGAGCCGAGACTATGACAGTCAGACACAAGCATGCATATATCATCATGTTATTATCGCCTGTTATATATGGTGGATTTTTAATTACGAGGTTCCTTATGCCTTCTTTTTGTTAAATTTGTAATTATTTTTTTTGACATATCTTCATCACATAAAGTAAGTGCGCCCGCTGTTATTGCATAACTGAATAATTTCAATATAATAACTATTTTCAGTACTACATGTAGTTTTAAGATGTGATACATTTATGATTTGTCAGTTTTCCATCCGGGGTACTGAGCTAAATACTCAAGAAAACAAATTAAACGTTTTTCTTACCTGTCTATGAACTCTTCGAATGACAACCTAACAGGAAATCCACTTTTTCTTATCCGAGCAATTTCTAGTAATCCGTTGTATCTAAGTTGTTCCAAAACGATATCACTTTGGAAACGGTCGTGTCTGTGGTGTGGATTAGGCTTAATACATCGAACGAACCATGGATTAGAAGCTTCTAATTTGGTCATCAATTCAGAGAGTGAATTCTATATAAAGAATAGTTCGTCAATATCAGAAATAGTCTCATTTTGAAACAAATATTAGGTACAGAATGAATAATAATTCCTATTCTTATAAGATTGACAAAAACCATCCGCAATGGCAATTATATATTGGTTTGAGCAGTACCATTTTCTTGCATCAGCATTCTAAAATTCAAAGGCGCACACCATTGTTTCCAAATCACAATAAGCAACGACAAGCATTGCGTTGAATTCAGAGTTGTTGCAGCTAATAAACATTAATTTTAACTCTTCTAGTTTTTAATTAATCTAGCATTTAACCAATACTTTTAAATGTAGATAAAACTTTATGTAAGACTTCGGACTTACCCTGTAATGAGCTAGAACTGTAGATTGGGGCTTTATCGAATCGGCAGGAGATCCGGTTTTTAAAGAGCGTAACCTGAAGAAAAAAATATGGGTTTACTTTCAGTGACAGATTGGTATTAAAGTATATATTCTCGATCTGTGTTCTCGGGATACATTTGTTTTTGTACACTTTTCTTCGCCACGTACCTTTTTATAATGATGTCATCATACTTTTTTCTGGAAAATACACCATCTACCGATGTAGGCTAATATGTGTACACATATCGCTCTAATACAATATATTTATAGAGCATCAGGGTTTACATTCTAAGATAACCTTGCAGAGTCAACATGCATGTATGCAAATGATTGTAAATTCGACGCGTCGGAACTCTACTAAGGAGACGACTGCACAAGTGACAGTGGCCTCCCATGCTGGATAAGGATGCATATAGCACAGCACCCACTAACTTACTTTTTCGATAATCTCTTTGCTGCTCCTTTCGAGACACTGTGCCGTCCAGCTGTATTAAATATATCAGGATTGGTATTCTTTCTTGTTAACTTAACACGTTTCTTACTTGCTGCTCTTGAAAAGTTCCCTGTGGTGCTCATAGTAGTTGAGAACAAATTGGTAACCAGATCATTTTTACTACCTATGAGACAACCAATCATTGAAGTGCTCAGTGTGTCTCGGTTCTTCTCTAGAAATCCATCAGCATCATACGTCACCTGGAGAAAAATTTTATTCCCAGTTAAACAACAACGTCTCTAATCGTTAGAGCAACTGTTTTATGTTGTAAATACAAAAGTTTATATTATTATCTGTTATTGCGTTTGTAAACCCCATGCTAAACCAGACGCATTGTTAATTTTGACGTTTTACATATTAAGTATTTGTTCCAATTATTACCTTTCCGGCATAATGTTTAATACCAAAAGCCTCGTATTCACCATGTGGTGGTATGTAATGTTTGGCTGTTCCACAGTATTCGTTAAGCTTATTCACCAGCGTCATATCTGTAGCTTTAGGAAAACGAGACTGCTCGTCTATGAGATCAAATACACCCATACGCTGAAAAGACAAATATCAAACACAAATTAATAATAATAACCCAGACTTGACCGTGAACAAGACGCAGGCTACTATAAGAAATTCTATAGGCCGGACCAGCAACGTTTTCCTCCATTGTCTTGAATGAGGTGCTATTACAAGTAAATATTACACCTTATAATCATTTCAGCATTTCATGTGATTGAATAATTATATGACCTCAACTTTTCACAGCTCTTGCAAAGTGTAGCGTCAGTACTTACCCCTTTAAAAAGCTCCAGTAGTGGCTCGTTGTTCTGAAATGGAATAACTGTCCAATCGATGCCGTTTTGTTCATATTCCATCTGCTCCATTTCAAAGATATGTGTGTTGAAATATTGTTGAAGTTGTTCATTGGCTACATTGATACAAAGTTGTTCGAAACTGTTGACTGTAAAATTCTCAAATCCTGACATATCCAAAATACCTATGGTGCAAGCACTTCTTCTGGATCTACAAGAACACATTCGTTGTAGTAAGTTTGATACAAATGAAGTTAAACGAGTCAAGTATTTCAGCCATTACAGACATAAATAGTACAACAAGTTACATATTTTTGTTCTCCATAAGGGTAGACTATTTGGTATATGTATATTACTTGACAGATACAAATTTTGTTTTATGATCATTTGATGCAGTTTGTTTTGTGATTTATGGCTTTCTCTTATTGTCATAGTTACTCACCTATCTTTTGGTTCCAGTTCCCTGTTAATTTGCGCCACTATCCAACCGAATAGTCTAGCAAAGAGAGCTTTAGCTAATCCATCTCTTCCGTCATTGGCTTGATGAAGACTTTTGAATCTGATGACCAGCTCTCCACGGGTTGTTGAGGAAGAAGATATTAAAGATTCTATCAGCTCTGTTTCGTTAATTTCAAGTAATGAAGCCGCTGCAATAAAGATAATTATATTAATCTCGAATAATAAAGCCAAAGAAGATTTAAGCAATAAGAATGGTGTGATAACAATCTAAATCTGCTGAAATCAAATAGTTTACAAATAATAATTAACGATATTTTTATTATTTAATTGAAAATACTATTAACTTACCTATTCTGAGTGGCTTTTCGTGCTCTATAATGACAGCTTCTGATTCGTCGTCTTCTCTAAATTCAATGTTTGTCAGATGCAGTATAGCTGCTAGTGTGGTATAAATCATGTTGATATTCTGAAACAAACGTTAATGGTTGAATAAAATACGCTTCAAGATAGAAGAATCCGCAATACAGGTCGGAAAAATTCAAAGTAAACAAAAATGTTTAGATATAGTTGTGTTAATATTATGTGAAGCAATAAGAAAGGAAGATGATTGGGGATGTTTTCCGTAACAATTTTATTGCTTACGTCATCTGTGAATCCACACAGCTTCATGGCACTGTTCTGTTTATGAAACATTTCTTTCCATTCTTGGCATGCATCACTGCCTTCTATAATTGGACACTTCCCAAAATCCCCTGTGATAATTCTAAAATAAGCAATAATTATTGTTAAATGTCTAGGACTAGGTGCTGTATTAGAAAGGTTTGGAGGCTTCATGCGCTTGCATTACTTTTAATCTTCCTGGTTCTCCTGAGGTTGCCGAATATAGACAATTTCAAAATACATATCACGCAATATCTTGACATTGCGATGATACGCACATGTGATTATGGATTCATTCATAGTAATCAAAATCTATGATAGGTATATTGCATACTGCTAGTACTTGTTGATATAGGTGTCATTTCAATTTTTGTAGAAACCTCGAAACGATTTTGGCGTCACTTCAGGATTCTATTCTGGTTAATTCTATAACGCCTCAAGATTAAAGGACTGCTCACATGTCTCACCTGTAATTATGTGGTTCTTCTAGCAAGTAATCTTCTTCTAAAGTTTTTTTATCAATTCCGCAGAATAGATAATAAAATATATGAAAGTTTCTGTCTTCTTCGCCTTGCTGTACCACTCGACATTTTTCTAACAAATAATCACGGATTTCAGCTGAAAAATAAAACGAATTAACACCAATAATGATTGCTGTCTTTTTATTTTCTACGCGCGTTGGGAACAATTCAGTGGACAAGAATGTTTAATAATAATGTATTCATTGTCATTCTATGCCTACCTGCTATTATCTGACCATCTTCTGTAAAATGCATATCAATTAGCTTGCCAAACCTACTGGAGTTGTGATTCATGGCGGTTTTTGCGTTACCGAATGCTTCAAGCAGAGGGTTAACCTGCAAAATAAATGAAAAACATACATGTCAAAGATCTAGTTCTTGAAGTCTTCCGATTTCATATTAACAATTTTCATTCTTTCTAAATCGTGATCATTGCTTCTAAATGTTTTCAAACCCGAGATTGTAAGCAAAACTATGTCTTGCGCATTTATTATCAGGTATAGTTGGCGTTTTGTATATATTATAAGTCTGTATTTCATTTTTACCTCTACAATCTTTTTGTTGAGGTTATCAAAGTTTGTTGGGCACAGTTGAGTGATGTGTTCGATCATTAGTTTAGTACTCTCTGTTTTTCCGGCACCAGATTCACCGCTAACCAGCACACATTGATTGCTATGGTCACGACGCATGCTTTTATATGCAGCATCCGGAATCCAGAAAATGTGTGGATCCAGTTGAGTTCTGGAGGGTACATTTGTATATTGCTGATGATACTGGAAATAGATAGCATAACAGTATATGGGACATCCAATATTCGCTTTGTACTTACTTGGTGGTGTTATTTTTCATTATTTTCAAGAGTCCCAAGTACTAAAAGAATATATATGTCTGACCTGCAGACAGAAGAAGACGCAAACGTAACAGATGTCTATAAATATGCTCTGCTCACAAAAACCTGAACAGACTGCTGATTTCTATACTAGCTTATGTTAGGTAGCAGTTGTTGTTTTTAGTACGTTGTCTTACCTCTGGTGTGTATATATTAAGTGGTTTATATGGATTGACAGCGACCAATACATCACCGATATAAGTCTGTAATATAATACGAAAGTATATAAAATATTATAATACATGTGTTTGTAATAAACGTAACATATTTCAATATACGGAGTGTCACATGAAGATATATTTTGACTCACATTGTCGATCGAGGGCTTTCCCTTGGTTTTTATTGTACATATATTCCCAGGGCCTAGGAATCATTACTACAAACATTACAAATATGTACTCTGTAAATAGGTATTGCAGTGAAAAGGGGAGGGACTTGATTTGCAACATGGAGAGAAAATAGTAATACACGTCTTGCTAGAAAATTGCAATACACATTTATGGACTGAGTCAGAAATATTTATGGACTGGCTCAGAAATATTTTTGGACTGGCTCAGAAATATTTATGGACGGGCTCAGAAATATTTATGGACTGGCTGTTATATGTGAAATAAATAAATAATTACCGTTTTGCTTTATTATAATAAACAAAGATATTTTAAAAATAATTTGACCTAATTGTTTTACATTATAATCTCATTCCGGGGATAAGTACATTGATGCATGTCTTAAAAAATAATCGCTGTCATAATGATATTAAAAAAAAAATTATTAAAAACGTTAATTAATGTTGCTCTAGCTGTCCGAACCAGTTTGTGAGTAATACTTGAATAATTAACACATATATTGTATTCTCCTCACGTCACTCCTCCTCCTAGTTTGTGGAGTATTAATGTATTGAATGACAGCATGGCTGAAGAGGCGGGATGATGTTATTTTCTCGAATGCAATGCGACTCAATGAAATACAAGGTTGACGGTCAGGTGTGGGTCAGCACAATAAAAACGAATAATTAAAAAGTAGTTAAATGAATAAAGGGCGTGATAATGTCAACATTCCGGGGTAAAATATTGTTCATAAACACAACAAAGGTGACGTTATTGTTGCGGCTAACACACTACGCGAAACAAATTAAAATTCAATAAATAATTAAATTAATGAGTAACAATGAATTAAATGTCTTTTGGACATGACATTGTCAACGTTTAAAATTAATATTGTCTATAACAGCAGTACGTACGCCGATGTTACGAATTTGGCGACGAATGGTAACAATTATGAATTTCATAAATTCATAAAATAATAATTAAACATTTCATACAAATAAACATATATAATAAATTCAATATCTCTCTTGATATAATGATTGTTGTGATATTTTAAATTAATGTAACTATATTAGTGTTGCGGCTTGACCGCTATCTGTCATAATTTCTTTTTTAGATCATTTTTGAAAATGCGTTGTTTTTCAACAAGTATTTGGGTCAGGAAATAATAAATTAAAAAAACTACTTCTCGGAAAAGGTAAGTATATGTTACCACAAATTGGGGAAATCAATTATATATTGCGTATTACGAAATAACGGCTACTACTCGGAAAAGGTAAGTATATGTTGCATGCCACAAATTGGGGAAACTAATTACACATTGCATATTACGAAACTTTCTAATGGTCACCTTAAAGCTGCTTCGTGTCATGTACAGTAGGATACGTCATCACATAGGACTAAGAAAGGACTCGACAAAATAATCATTGCGCTAGACTTATAAAACAACATTAAACGCACCATGCACCCGCAGATTCCAAAATATTAACGTAATAAAAAAAAAAAAAAAAAATTAACGCTAAAAACATTGAGGATCAATTAAAGCATGGTTTTACTACTCTAACGCGTACAAGACAACAATAAAATATGTGTGAAGTCATAGTACCTTTACATTCCTGAGATGCAACAAAAAATGGCATATAATATGTTGATAATAATAATATTAAATACAATAACAAATGTTATGAAATGAAAAACAAAATTAAAAATCTCTTTAAAGCATGTACATTTCTGACGTAGTGAAAATGTTTTCTTATTTTAAAATTATACAGTAAAATCAGTTCAGTTTTATTCTGATTTTAAGAAAAATGTTTATTCTAACTTTAGATGCAAATTTAAAATAATTATTCTTGTCGTGTCTGCTTCAATAATAGGTTAATAAAACTATAAGCTAATAAAATGGTAGTCGTATTTTTAGTAATACAACTTAGCTTATAATGTTCATTTTGAAAATGGATTTCTTGGTAGTGTTGTTCTAGCTAGACTGTTTTCCCGGGACTCTTTTAGAGAGGGTTCGGGGCCAGATGATGCCTTTCGCTAACAAAAACATGTCCCATAGACTATTCGATTGGATTCGAACCCGTTAGGTGTTCGTTTTTGTCTATTACCATAACAATTGACCCCCACCCGTTTGCCGCCTTGAGTAATACGTTGATATTTCACAATTAGCAATGAAAAAACAAATAAAATATATAGATACACAAGATAAAAACGTTTTACAAAGTATTAATTGAGCAGTACTTACGTAATATTTTTGCTGATCATGTCGTCTTTTTAAATTATCAAGAATCACTCTCTCATCTAAAACTTCCAAGGTAGAGAGATCGTCCGCGGCTGGTCTTGTGCCACCTGACACGCGGTGGCTTCCGTCTCTAGAACGCATCATGCGCTAGAAAATATAGAGCAAAATACTAAAATCCTTAAAACAATGGGAAGGTGCTTGGCATCAATTATGCAATTATGGCATACGTCTTACAGAGCGTCCATTATCAAATTGAGCAGACCACTGCGTCTACGGCGACGTTCTGTTGAATTAAAAATGTAATATTTTCAAAGAATGTTTCATTTAAAAGTAATACATTTTTGCGTCAATGAGCAACAGGTACCGCTTCATATAATACTTTGAAAATAAATCCAATACCTAATCAGGATTGAGGTAAATGTCTTTTTTCAATTATTTATGACTATTATACCACCATTACAAAATAAAAGCCCATCCAGGCACATATGAAATTATGGAAAACTATTAAATGTGTTTCTTTAGTACACAAAGATAACATCTTAAATCGTGAAAAAACAGCATAAAATTACATAAATCCCATATAGTACATCTTGTAGAAACTTACCAAATAACTAACTAACTAACCAACAATTAATTAAGCAGTGTTAACTGAGGACGACGCAAGTGATTAAACAGTCTGCAATATACCCGATTTTGCCCTGCACTTAACGATATGCAATTCCGGGTGACTGAGTATGCCGTAATATGAGAATACATCGATGTACTTTTAGGTGAACTACGTGCAAATTATAGTAATTTTGATGTTATTTACTATCCCAAATTTTGTTAATGTAGCTATCATTACACAACGTTCTAAGGAGTAATGGCATCATATAAGAGGTTAACCTGGCGTGTGATGAACTCCGTGTAAACCTGCTTGGAACCGGAGCGACGGTTTACCTTGATATAAGTTTAGAAATGCATCCCAAGAAACGCATTTATTTTTTTAACTCGCGAGCTGGATCAAACGACACATCGAATGAAGGGAAATAACTTTATTATCGCTGTCAACAACGAGGATGACAGCAAAACAAAGCACATGATAAACAAATTAAGTTTTTAAAAATACATTTTAACGTACAGAGGAGTCGGACAAAATCAGAATGGCATAAATAGCTCATGAGCTAGTATCTTTAAAGGGGCTGTGTCACACGATAACTGAAGATGCCTCAAATCTGGATCTAAAATAGCACCGTGACTCAGTTTAGTATTGACAGTGGAGGTAAATAATTCAAAATATGATGCCATAATCCTCATACCAGTGAACATAGACAATGCAGAATGATGTGCACCACCGTTACATGAATAAAGCAGACTATACGTCAATACAATTGTCAACCCACCCTCCCCCCCCCACACACACTGCCGTTTTTTTTTTAATTTCTATCTTTTGAAATTTTATGATAACTTGCCAGAGATACTAATAAATTCAATGAATATTAAAACTGAACTAAATCACCTGCTAAATTTAAACAGAAAATGTCTTCAAAATTTATTAATGAACATTCAATCGATCAGTTCCGGCATAACTTATGATAAGTTCAAAACAATATTTTTAAAGTTCGATTGTACTTTTGACTGAGATGCGGATGTCATGTTGGTGTGGGTCTGTTTTCGTATCTTTGATTTTTTTTGCAGTGCAACTCACTATTTTATATTCCGTTTGTTAATAAGTAATTCGTAGTGTTATGCCGAGACAGAATGTTGATATATGATACATATTTGAATATTGGAACTATTGGTGCGATTTTGAGTTAACTAGATATGCCATATTTCTATGATGGACTACATATGATTCATATAAGAAAGACTGAAATCAGTAATTAAAATCTTCAAAAAGACAGTAAAACAGTAGCACAGTATCAGCTAAGCTGCAATTAGCAATGACGTCTAGGATCAGCGCATTGTGACATGACACATAATATCACCCACTAAATATATTGCCGAAGTGACTCATCATGCTATGAAGCGGACACTGCATATATTAAAGAAGTTGCACAAATATTAAATTTAAAAACATGTTTATCTTTCTGCAAAGTCATATACTAAAGGAATCCCGACAGAAATGCCATATGATACTTTATTACCTCCACAGAGAAAGGGGTCTCAGTAAGATCAGTGAAGTGTTCAACTCCGTGGACAATAAATTTATTTCTGCGATCTTGGTACAATACAACTCCCACATGTGTATCAAGCGGTGTCAAGGGGTCTTTCTTTGTACAATGAATTAATTTGTATAAAAGTGAATTTATTGGGTCTATATAAATTTGCATTTGCTTATTGAAATGAGAGTCATTTAACACCCGGTTGTAATTTGATCTTTACCGATAACATCATTCCGCTTTCATTAAATCACTATTACAAAAATAAATTTATATCTACGCCTAAAAATTCATCATAAATACGTGAATGCCACTAACCAAAAACCAACTTTACATATTTTAACCAACCTGTTCACAACTATGTTATTTGACACTTCCAGGGACAATGCGTGTTTTTATGTTTTGGCATTTACCCAGGGCATTTGTTATAATGCTGCAACACGTTAAGAGTTCTCCGTGCAACATAAATATTTCTTGTTTGTTAAATGATTCCACATAGCTAGAAAGTGTCTATCTCTCCCCGCACATTAACCTAGCTAATGATTAAAAAAATAGATAAGACTAAATAAATGATGAAATGCATTACCTTTAAGAGGTTCCGATCTTCATTGCTCAAGTTATATCGAAAAAAGTCTAAATTATTCATTTTTTTGTTTTAAACTTCTTGACACGTGAAAAAAAATAAACAATTATCATACATTTCTGACATAAGTGGTTCTGATTGAGAACAGGGAAGTATATTTATATGAACAGTGTATGGTATCAAGTCAATAAAGGTGCGATTATCGCGGTATTGTAATTATTTTAAAACAGTTTACTCACTTAGGCGCAATAAATACGTCAGACGCAGCTTTTATCTTTTGAAAACAAAATCTGAAAATATCTTTTGCATCTTAATATTTCCTTATTTATTTCTATAGTTTATATCAATTAAACACACAATAGGGCATTTAGCATTATTGTTACTAATAGTTTACTAAGTTAATCCCAATAAAAGAATTGACGAGCTATATCGATTATGTGGTTACAGTCATGATTTAAGTTCCTGGAAATGATTTAAAAAGCAACACGGTTGAAATGCTTTCTTGCATTTCATCAAATATGTGATTAGGGCGTTTACATTTCCTTAAGAGTTAGATAATACAAATTAAACAGGAAAATAACCCTGTTTTTATACTTGGTCTGTGTCGTGTTGCATTGTTTATCTGTTACCTTAACGCTCGTTTGATTGCTTTCTTTTTAAGAATTCCTAGTAATGCAATTACTGTAGGATATGATAAGAAAGAAGCAAAGAACTACAAAATGTATATTGTTCGCTATAACTCTAAAGCCATTAACTCACTTTACCCATGTTTGTATCCTGGTTTGTGTATTACTGAACTGCGGGTTACTAAAGCTATACGTTTAACAAACAGACTACTTCATCATAATTTCCTTCAATATATAATTTTTCAAATCAAATAGTGTACAATAAACTATTTACACGAAGCGTTAAAGCTTAAACGTAAAGTATACGTAGTACAATGCATACTATATATCCAGGATACATGTAGCAATACACCAATGTTATATAAGTGCGCACCCCCCCCTCCCCCCCCCCCATGACAAATCAAAAATAATACAAGTCAAGTGCGCAGTTTATAACCTGAATGAAATCATTTCCTTATCAATAGCCTCTTATATGATGTATATAAACGTAACTTGGTATATCTTCTGTTTTAGCCAGTAGCTTTGTTAGGATGTTGCTTAACACAAAACTCGCGAGAAAAAGTTTGTGGCCCTCCAAATATTCTTGTTAGGTGCTCTATAACTGTGACAGGTAATTACAGCGAATTGGAGAACCCAGGCAAGGGCACATATTTTCTTATTAAAAAATATCTTGGCCTTGACTATTACCGATGATCAATAAAATGTTTATGCACGTTTATGTTTATCGCGGAAGATATATGTTACACGCCGTACAAATGAAAAAAAATCTTGCGGTATTTTTACGACAGTGTTATCCTCTGTTTCATATTTATTTAAATTTGGTGTTATTTATTTACATTTAACTTTAATATACTTCAAAGAAACATTTAAGCTAGTCAAACAAGCATTCCTAGGTACACAGTATCCCTACAACTGCATGCCTTTTCGAAATGTTTCTACATGACGTAAGAATTAGTTAAACCCGGTACATCACCACAGAAAATCTTCACGACCCGAGATTCACTAATTTCCAGTACTCCATCGTCGCTGTGTATAATCCTTACCTTATAAGCTCCGCGGATTGTACCCATTTTTCTTGAAACGCTAGATTTGATCCAACCCGCGCGGGATTTTCTGGATGAATTTCGAGGCTGTGCATAGCCATCATCGTCTGAGCTGCTCTTCCGCCGTCTTAATGGCATTTTCTTGTTTTTCCCAAAAACTTATGTAAAATGCTAATGAGACCGGTAAATTCCTTTTGATGTTCATAAAATTTTATTACCTTTCACTCATTATAGGATATTTAAGTATATGTATGAATTTATAAAAAAATCTGCACCGTAATAATTCGCTGAATTTTTTCTTCAGTCTTGCTGAACACAGTTCTTTTGGTTTTGCTTTTTTTTGTTTCAGATTTCAATCCATACAAACGGCTACCAAATAATTCTTCCAGGAAGATTTAACTTTTTAAAGCAGCACAATCCGTAACATACTTTTTTGACAATTTCTCAGTTATCAGCAACGAGCGAACGGTTTTACACTTTTTTGTTTATACGCTAACTATCAAAATATGAAACTCAGCAATTAAAGTCAGCTGTCTCAGAAAAAATCTCGACCACCCAGCATCGTCCGATCGGTACACTACGGTACTGTCTTTCTAATACATTTATATTTCACGTCAGCGTGATATTTGTGCATTTTTTTTCTTATATACTTCTTATAATACCACAAACACCCACACTCGAATAATTTATGAACATAAATGCACAATAACTTCCCCCTATTTTATTGCTTTGTTATCTCACTTTAACGATTAACGTCACCTGAATTGTATAAACTTATTAAAAGCTACCTCCTTCTGATCGGTTTGAAAAAAATATGAAATTAAAAATCGTCACATATGAGCGATTTGATGGGTTATAATACCGTAGGCTATAAAATTACTGTGCAATGTATATAATATACGTGCAACATGCACCTACTCCTGCTAAGTTTGATTTAATAAGAAAAAAATCACATTGTCACAGTCTCAGTTATCGACAGTTTATAAGTTATTTGGTAACATCCGTTTAAAATTAATTAATTATATCTCACTTTTGACAGGCATAAAATGAAATAAGCTTCACGTGAATAATTTCAAAAATGTATACTATATTGGTGATACAATAATTTAGTACCAGCTGTAATTTATTATATAGCAATTAATGATGTCACAAATTGACTTATAGCTACGAGCGTCACTAGGTACGAATGATTTGATAATGATGCAAATAGTTATGAAATCAAATGTAAATGTAACTAATTATAATGGCATGACCCAATGAATCACTTTCTGAATACCAAAACGGTAATCGAAACCCCCGAACTCACAACGGTCACGACATATCCACCAGGAACATTACTTATAAATGATATACATGATTTTATAATCACCAGGGTAGTAGAAATTATTGATCAAGACAACAAAAAATATAATAACAGGGATCGCATCGGTGACATGTTGCATGCAACGAGCGGCTCCGCGGGCGAACGGCTAACGGTTTTGTAACTATATATCTGTATATTTTTGACAAACTTTGATGCATTTGCGTGTTACGGGATGTTCAACATGCAAAATAATATTTAAGAGTGTACGTTCGCTAAAATATACTTTTCTTGTTGTGGATTGCCATTAGGTCGTCAGCTGAAAAAAAACGCTCTTTAACTTATGTCTGGGAAAAGGAGGTAAACGCATGCCGTATTTTGAGATCACGACAAAATATAAACTTTAGACTTGTTTTATAAATTCCATTTTTTATTTACATTTCCAATTTATGCACAGCCAGTGGCCACGAGAGAATTGTGAACTCTCCTGCTTATAAGCCATGGACCTATAATTGCCATCGTCGTAACATCTCCACAGGCTAATTATGTCAAGCTGAATGGAGGTGAATGGTTGATCAGGGCACGGTATCCACTATAATGATACTGTACGTCGATGTGCTCAGCTTGTTATTGTGAGGAGAGAAAGGCAATGATGGCCATGTCAGCCCGGTGACATCTTAAACGTTTTTGTTGTTATTTTTATTAAATAATTGTAATGATTTACAGCTACTATTTCATGATTTTAAGAAAGCTTTTTAACAACAACTGAAACAATCCTATTGTAAGCTATTTTTAATAAAAGTTAAATAAATAATGGTTTTAAAGGGAGCAATTTTTAAAAAGTTTTTTATTTGGATTTTACTATTACACTATTTGAAATATTATATAAATAGACCTAACATGTCCATGCATTACAGGAAACGCTATAAACTTAATACAGATTTTACTTTCAGATAATATCCTAATTTCACACATCGTGATTTTCTTGTCCCATGATCTATTTCACTGATCATTTATTTAAAATGAGTTTATATATAGAAACATTGCTCATGCATAGGAAACTTGCAATGTTTCCTAGCATACACAAACAATTTTAATTTACAACGATATTTCATTTATTTTCTAAAACAATGTTTTTCGTGGTCATGAAAATACGAAGGAAATTTAAATTTGAATATCGTCTTTACGACTAAAAGTAAAGGTTAATCATACATACAAAATACAGAAATATAACCTTTCATTTATTGTTAACTTATTATAGGTAATGTTTCCTGGAAAGTCATTAATATTAAAAAAGATTCTTTCACTTAGTTTCATTATTTTAGTAAATTTTATTTATTTTCATTTTACATATTTATCTTATTTCTAAAAAAAATATAGATATAAAAATTATACTACCTTTTTCTTTTATTTAGAACTACCATCATTTTTTTATTTCGTTAAATGTAAGATTTTATAACAATATCTTTGTTTATTTTCTTAAAGGTAAGAATTTATAACAATGTCTTTGTTTATTTTGTTAAAGGTAAGAATTTATAACAATGTCTTTGTTTATTTTGTTAAAGGTAAGAATTTATAACAATGCCCTTGTTTTGAGTGCAGAAAGGGAAACGTATCAGTCATACTTCAGTGTTTTATAATTAGTTTGTTTACGTACTTTAAAAAGGTTTTATAACGCTGTTTTTAGCAAGTTTTATTATCGCTGTCATAGTGACACTGCAAAAACGGCAACTCAATATTCAGCGCGCGTGTTTGCGGTGTTACTTATGCACTTGTTGAGCATGTAGAAAAATGCCATCCTTTTTTCATCCAAACAATATTAGTATGCAATAATGCTTGGCAAAATTGCTTGGCAATTAAATATAACAAAATTTAAAAAACCGGAGAAAATTAAAATAAATAATATAACTTACTTCAGGTGTGGTTAAAATTATTTATGTCTTGCGACATAATGCCACCATTTCTTAGGATATTTTCATCCGGGGCGTTAAATAATTTATCATGCCTGATTGAAGTCATACGCGATTATTTTAATCAATTATATGCAATAACCAATGATTACAGCGGAGTTTACAAGGAAGTAGATCGTGGTATGATGAGTCAATCAGTGTTAGTTTTCTTTATTTGCCAGATGAAACGTAAATACACTTTGAGCACGCGAACAAGTTTGCTGTCGATCTCACTTTCAGATTTTACCGAGCTTCGCCTATATGAAATGCAATCAGTTAGATAATTATTAAAATTAATTATTAAAATATGCCAGTATCAGACTGATCTATAAATATACTGTTTTTCTTTCAATTGATAAATACTGATTGCCACGTACTGCTCATAGACCTAGCTCTCGTGATGACAAATTTGGTTGAAGTACTTTCAAGCACACTTAGAAAGTATGCACTTTGCATACTTTAAGTAAAGTACAATTCACATCAAATACACCATGGCTATGTTTTGTGAACGTAGATCATAGATATTATTTTGAAACTTTTGTTTTTTGTAAATATTACTTACGTATTTTTGCGTAAAGTTCAACCAGCACTGGAAACTTGCAAATGATCTAGACAACTGCAACTGCTATTTATTTTGTTTAAAATGTAGTCTGTCTGAAACGTCCATAATTTTGCTCCAGTAGACAATT
This sequence comes from Phoronis ovalis, assembly GCA_028565635.1. Lineage (NCBI taxonomy): Eukaryota > Metazoa > Phoronida > Phoronidae > Phoronis > Phoronis ovalis. The sequence continues at coordinate 43,587 of JAOXYB010032507.1, forward strand.
AATTTTATCATCCACTTCACAATAGTAACAAATGATTTATATTACAATTAGGCCCGGCGCGCCGATATTTTTTTTTTAGTCACAGCCGAATTGTTTTCTGGTATGGTCATAACATAGTTTTCTATGTGGCTGACTTAAGACCACCTGGTGGTAATTTCGAAGTACAAGCTTGTAGTCACAGATCGCTATTGGAAAGAATCCCAGCAATTTTCTATTAAAAATGGCATTTTGCTTTCTAATTGTACGTGGTTTCCAATATATACCACTAGAGAGATATGTGGGCTACGTCAGCAATCATACAATACAATGTAGAATAGTGTACTTCAAGCATAAAATTTAGGCATTTTATCAATAAATATATGAAATGATTTCTTGAAAAAGTTATATTTTCCAGCATACTAATTGCTAGGCTAACGCTGAAATCGCACAGTCTCACAATATCCCCTGGTAGCGGAGACTTAAAAGTCTAATATTTATTTCATCAAAAAATGATTCAAACCTAAAATGTTAAAATTTAACACTTAACTTATAACATATATGAAACATTTAATTCGTTACAATTTGAAATCGGGAGGGGTCCGGGGAGGGGTAAAAGAATAGCACCGTAAAATGAAATATTTGAAATACACGAAGCAGATAAATACTGCAAAGGTGGTACCATTACAATTATTTTAACCTCGTTGTCTGATTATTACCCAAAACTCTTTAAGTATAACCATTCTTTAAAACTAAACGCACTTATTCCCGGTCATAGTATATAACAGTAATTAGTTGTACAGATTATAATTAAATGAAGACAGAGAGCTTACCTATATAAACCTAGATTCAAATTTGATTATTATACTGGAGCTATTTATATATTAATTTGTAAGCGCAGTACATATGGATGGCCGGGAGATTCGTCATAAACTGAAACATTTTAATGCAACAGGATATATGTGATAGCTAATTAACAACAAAAATAGTAGCAATAATTTACTTTTTCTAAGCTTACTTTGGTAATATGAAACCATTCACTTCATTTTAAAATGTTATTATTATTACTTTACCTACTTGAATGATTTCTGGAATATATTCTTCTTTTCAATTTGTATTTAATTCGTAGATACTATTCAGTTCCTTTCCAGTTTTTTTACTAGCACTTAGTGTTTTAAATAAAGTAAGTTATTTTTATAATGTTATTTCCCCTCTTTTAATGTTACGAAGTTCTCTTTACACATTTCAAGACTTTTTGTAATAATGTATTCCTCTTTTAAGAAAATGTGTAGATAGATATGCAGTACCATAGATATGCAGTACCATAGACTGATATGCAGTACCACACCATCGGCCGGTGTTCTAAATGAAGCGTTTTCTTTTTCTCTCAGATAAAATACTGCAACACCTTTCTGACAGATGTGATTTTCTTTCGTGTCGAGACCGTCGTTTCGTTGTATTGAAATGTAATCGAAGTTATCGACGCGTCCCAGCTTATAACCATCTCATTGTAGATGAGGAGTGTCCTTTTTCTTTTTTTGTATTCATCAAGCTATAGATTTTTTTACATTTTAGTGTATATTTATAGAACGATATCACAAAACGAATGTAAATTTAGACAGTAGTTTCAAATAACAGGTCGAAGCTTTTATACACAATAACATTGCTATATAATCTCAGTGTAAATCACATAAAAAAATTTACAAATAGTACCTGTAACCTTATAATGATACTGACACGGTATCTTTGTGACTAATTATAGCTTTTTCAAATATAAATTTAATCAAACCTGATAAGTAGCACTATCATCCTTCGTCTGCATGGGAGGCATCCAACATATATAATCCTGACTATAATTTACCCTTGATGCTGCAGACAGAGGTGTAGCACTGTGAGAGTTTCAGTCTCGTCGCAAGATCTTCAAGAAGTACGATTCGATTTCACCTTTGATTAAGTTTATATTTGAAATTTTTTTTATTAAACCGATATGACATCAAATGAACATTCATGTCGTTATCATAACTACTTTTTGTTCTACGTTTTCATTTATATCAAATACAAAAAATACTCATTACACCGAAAACTGTGTGGTTCCTGTGTGGTTGATGCTATTGTTTTTATCATTATTAGCTTGTCTGTATTGCACTTCGATTGAACTATTGGGGTACTGCGCTTGCGTGGGTTGTATTAAGTGTCACCTTAATTTGACATCAGCTATGTGCACTCTGCTGAATACATTTTAGCAAAGTTACAACTGGAAATAATAGAAAGCGCTATAGAACACAGATGAAAAAAACATCCAATGACTGAACAATGTTTCCTTGTTTTCTAGCAAATGGGTATATATATATATATATATATATATATATATATATATACATCTGATAAAATACCTTTAAAAGATCTATTTCAGAATGTATCACTTTCTTGTGTGTACATTGCTCCTTTAATTCATTGATTTTTTTTGCAGTAATCAGCATCGGTATAAGTTTGTACCGTTTTCATTACAATAACTTGGAGAAAAGCAAAATTTCCTTCAAGTCACCAAATCCAAAACGAACTTTGAATCTAACCATGAGGAACTGACAGATTTCCGATTTCCGAAGGCTCATGCTTCTCACGATTGGTTTTACTCTTCGTGATATATATGCACTATATTATCTAGGTTGATCTTTTCAGCTTTGTGTGATATATTTTTGAACGTTCCTGCTGTTTAGAAATTTAACAACAAAGCACCCTTTGATAAATATCCGGTTCTCTGATCGGCTCTGCTCATTTTTAGTGAAATTTAAACAATTTGAAATGGTGTCAAGGTCTAATATATATATAATTAGACATAAGTCGTATTTTCTCATACGCTTTAATATATCACCAATTACAATTTATTTATAAATATTTTAATTAGAGTGGGAGTTTATCACAATGTATCAAAAACACGTACAGTCCTTGCATTGCCCTTGGCTAGGTTCCCGATTGATTACCTTTCAAATGCCTACGGGCGCATATTGGGAGCGCTCCGAGCGTCTAATCTGAAATACTGATGATTTTTGAAATAGTATACTAAGATTTTACAAGCTCTTATATTTATTTAAACGTATTTGATACACAAGATTTGGTGAAATTCTCGGTAAGCCCCAAGTTTTACACCTGGGATATATAGAGTTTTATTCTATTATTATCCAAGTTTATACCGTATAATAATAGGTTGAAACTTAGAAAAATTAAATGTTTACTTGTAGATAGAGACAAACCTAGCAAGGTACTCCGGCACAGTTGTGATTTATTTTATAAAAATCCGCAAAGTGATGTTAATTTTTTTTAATACATCTAACGAGGATTTAAATCCAAACGATTTTTTAGAAACAACTTTTATACATCTCAGTAGGATATGTTCTAGTTTATTAGTTCCTATCATCGCCTCTAGAGGGGTTCCATAAAGGTATGGCAACAAGGATGCAACGAGAAGCATGTATATAAAGCGAAATACCTGTAGCATGACATGTTATGTTACTATTTTCAGATTATTTTTCTTTTTACACAATTAGTGATAATATTCATGAAATAGTTCAGTGACTAACTACAAAGAGGGTGTACAATAAGGCCCGGATGCTGTGACTCAGAAATGATCAGAAATCAGCTTGTAAAACATGTCCGGAGAAGGTTGTTTGTTTATTTATTTAATTAAAGATTAATGCAATGTAATCGTTTTGTTCTAGGTTAGCACAGATTTTATATATTGATTAAAATAGTTCAAAACATAAGAAAAATATCTAGAAAATAATATAAGTGAAACCCATTATGTTAAATGTGCCAATTTTTATTTATTTACTTTGGCCTTAAAGCTCCGGCAAATGGATTATCGGATATAAAAATCAAATATTCAAAATATTTTTAAAAAATAAAATCACATAATTAAACAAAATTAAGTAATTACTAAAACGATAAATACTAAAAGTTAAGAAATATTAAAATATAAATGTTGATAAAAATATTTAGTTGACCCATCCGACCTTTTCCTTGATTAGATACTCATCTCCAGTATTATTTCTATTATATAGATTGTTACCATAGAAGCCGGGTTAACGTGAGTAAATATTTAACCTAATACCCTTGCACTTAAAAAACACTTTTAACGCAGTGCAGAAAATTCGAGCCGCTAGTTAAAGAAAAAAGAAATGTTTGTTAACCATCTGCACCGCGCGTCATCTATAAATGTTATAACCAATCATGATGCAAAGATATTAAATAGAGAGTTTCTTATCGTAGTTGTTATACGGTGCTGTAAAATGAATTAATGAAAGATAATAAAATAAAAATTGTGCAAAATCTTATAATTAAACGTGTAGCTGGATGGACAGGGGGTAATGTTCATGTGTACTATAAATTTCTTTCCCTACGAGTGTTTTGTGAAAAATTAATTGTTAGGATTTAATTGTAAAATCTGTTTTCGAAAACAAAAATGCAGTGTCGAAGCAATGATTTATTTCTATCTTCTTGAACAAAGCGGATCATTGTGTGTATGTATGTAATTATGTGTTATATAACAAAAAATAGAGCATTGGCCCAGGCATTCATTTACCCTATCGTTGAACCGTAATGATCTATGTTCTACCTGAACGATGCCCTACTTATCACATTTTTTTTGGAATGTGTGTTTAAAAAAACAATAAAAAATATGTAAAATAATAAATTTAAAAAAATGTATGCTTTAATAAAACAATAAAAAAATACTTTATTATTCAAAACGGTTTTTGATTTTTATGGTTTTAAATTTTTGAAAGTGGAACAAGTAATATATGATACTGCGAATGATTGCTCGGTTCAAAACCCGTCGAGAAGCTAATTATTTTTTAGACATGATCCTCTGCGATCGATGCACTATCTCCTGTACATTAATAAATTTGCGTCGTTTTAAACCTGCATGCATTTTATAAGATAACTTACCTTAATTTAGCTCCATTTGTATGTTAGACTTTTTTCTTAACTTTGAAATGCCACTCACTGTACGTGATAAAAGTGTACCAAGTTACTACAGTTATGCCTAGTGGTCGTGGTGGTGTACAGCTTCTTATTCTTTCTGCTATATAATGACCGAGAGGTTAAGTGCTAGCTCCTAGAAAGAAAATCGTATGTGTTCCGAGAATTTTTTCGTCAAAGTGAATTTCGTGGTTAGCGAGGTTTATTTTTTTAACCAATGAGGAAAGAAGAATATGGAGTACGAAATGTTTTATTATGTACAAATTCTTTCCTTGTCTTAAATTGTTGCTAGGTTAATAACCTTAAGTTAGGTTCATTGAGTACATGCAAGAAGTTACTGAGACGTGAAAACAAATATGACTGTTTAATGTCATTTTGATTATTGAGGTAATTAAGCATGACGAATAAACAAGGACTCTAGATTGTAGAATTAGGCCTCCTGGATCGAACACAGTAATACTTTAAAATCACGCGAGATTTGGCAACCGGAAATGTAAGAGGTGTGCTCTAGTGAGAGTTAGTGAGTCTGCGGAAGATCTCTAGGCCTAGGCATATTGGAAAGGATATATTTAACGCCGAAAGGGATACGGTATATAAAATCCTCGGCCGCATAAAACTCATTTGACGTATAGGTGTATTATAGGATTACATATAATTTTATATTTGATAGAAACCGCCATGCGACTGTCAAACTCATGTTTTAAGTCTATTTCATTCATTTCATCTAGGACTAGGAGTACTATTAAAGCCAGTTATATCCTAGATGTCATTGAACGCGCTGGCGCTAATTCAGGAAATCGGCCGCGATACAGCCCGTTCCAGTAAATGTAGAGTAATACCACCACTCTCACTTTTATAAGAAGACATAGTCTCTTATATGTAGCTTGTACATAGACGCTAACTGACTGATTATAGTAAAGTGTTATTTTAAATATTATTTTGTTAGATTGTATTGTATTATAATTTATATACTTTGTGCGTTCTGTACTCTTGCTAATGGGCTTTTTAGCATGGGCTTAAACAAATATATA
>JAOXYB010032508.1:0-30217 GCA_028565635.1 Phoronis ovalis
CGAATCTAGAGAAACACCAAATTCTCAATTAATGGGGGTGTACAAATTTCAGAAATTATAAAATCTGAAAAAGGGGTGTGTACGAATAATGGAGTTGTACGAATTGAGAAGAATTACCGTAGTTAAAGCGCTACATAATCATTCTAAATTTTTGTAAAATTAGCAATTTATGCTGAGCCAAGCGAGTTTTAGACTGATTTTTATTAATAAAAGTTTACAGTTGTGGTTGAATGGGGATGTTTAGTTCAGTGATCCTAGTATTCCACATGCTATATTGTGGAGGCAGAAGGTGTTGGGATAATTAATTTGTCAATTTAAACAGTCGTGTAAGGGATGTTGCTTCACACACGTGTTGCTAAAGGTCATCATTTTGGCGGAATTTTGCATACACAACACTTGAATTTTGCATAATAGTAGCGTATATGACCAATTCTGATTGCTCAAGGAAAAATGCCACTGTGGTTTGCTTTTTGCTATAGCTTTAGCTGTCGCTGTCCTCTGCTTTTGAAGTGCATAGTACAGTAGATTACTTGGTATATAATGACCTCAATATCTCACTTTTCCTGATTGGTAGGTTTTGTCAAATGTTGCTCAAATCATCATAGATGAAACTGAAGAAGGAGAGTCTCGTTATACTGTGTGGAAAACTATTCTCGTCCTGGTTGATCTGTTGTGCTGTGGAGCCATTCTATTCCCTGTAATATGGTGAGTTATTGTAATGTCCTTGGTGAACAGATGCATGGAGTCTGAGTCAGTGATCATTGTGTACTAAAATATTACTGGGAAGTTACTAAAACAGAAGGACATCTGTTATGTTATTAAACTCTGGTATTCAAGTCTATTTTTCTACTATATCTGTTTAACAGGCTGATTTTTATTTATGCACTTTCCGTGTCCCTAATTCAAAGATTACCACCTGAATGCGCAACCAATTATGACAAGTTATACACAGAAAAATCTTATCACTGTACACAGACATTAAACCAATAGGATGGAAACAGTAGGCACTTTAGTTGTATATATCACATTGCTATTAAAATACAAGCAAAATCATAATTGCAAAGTTTCAGTCACTCAATTTTAACCTCTTCTAACACATGTTTAGCAGTTGGAATCCTTCTTGTATTGTTATTCTCAACAGGTTCTTCTTTCATCACAAAGTCTTCGTCATATATGTCCTTCCAGTCGATCAAGTGGTACATCAAGCGATTACTAATTTTTTTGTTGCATATACTTTATATGGTGAAATCCTTTTATAAACAATAAACGTAAGTGTTTAAATGGTTGTAGGAACTGGACAGCTCTCCATAGGGTAGTAATAATATGGTTTCTCATAATTAAATTATACCTTCTGGTTTTTATTATTGTACGGTGTGCTTCCATTTAGGCTGCAGATAGCGAATAGCTATACTTACTGCTTTCATTTTAAAATGTCACCCAGCAGGCAAGCGGCTCTCTTATGTAGGGTCTTTATACACATTGCTACAAATCACCAACCTGATGCCTTAGCTTTCCTGCTGTAGGCTATCTTTGCACGCTGATTGATATAAATCTCCGATGCCAAATGAATAGACAATAATTGTGAAAATGTCTAAATTTCGGATAGACATTTGACTCATTTTTCCTGGTCATTTCTAAATGTATGTATGACACCTGTCCACCCGTATGGCTTCCTGTATCTATCTTCAAATAGTCCAGTTAAAACTTCATATTTCCAGCTATTGACATACCATTATGAAGGGTAGTTCAAAGACCATGAATATCCTATACTAAATAAATGGAGGTAAAATTTGCAGTTTTAGATCATTGTGTGACCCACTGTTCAACCTAGTCTATAAGCATTTCAAACTGGTGAGCTTTATGTGGCCATTTTCAAATTGTCCAGATGATGATAAGTTTACCATGAAGGGTTGTTTAAAGGTAATATGTCTCTGTTTTGAATATACTCCAAAAAAATGTTGGCAGTTTTGGATCAGAAGTAGACCTAACTTTTCAAGGTCACTCTTAAAATACCACCTAGCTCCTTTGTATTCCCTCTTGAATCGTACAGAAAAATTACAAGTATATACAAAATTACAGCAAAAAAATTGGAATTGTTGAAATCAGATTTCAGACATGTCTCAAGCGTAAGTTAAACAATTAATAGTGGACAAGGTGTCATTAATAGGCACAAACAAGCCTGTGCTACATTGTTATTTAGTCAGAATCCCATTTCCTTTTGGTTTTAGCTACCCTCAAATTTCGGAAGTATCCTGTTCATTATCAGTACCAATACTAATTAGTTTCAAAAAGCTTGTCTAGTACCGAGCTCTCTAGTCCAGCATGAAACATCACATGTGAATATAGTTTCTGTCTGAGACCTAGTCTAGATCATATGAAAGCCATCTAATCACTAGGAACTCATCATGGTACTGAACTGAGCTGAGTTCCATTGAGCCTCATCTGAACCAGATTTCATGTTTCAAGCAAGACTTATATATATACGAAAAATCCACTCAAAGAGACTTTGAATTTCAATACAGTGTATACCTGTCCTCTACTGTGTTTGGATACAAATAGAACAATCCATATTTATGCATACATCATGGATATTAATATAACAGTGTGTTTATTATACATAATTTATTAATCATAGATTTAGAATATTAGAGTTCACAGCTTTTATTGTTTATAATATTGACTTCTCAATATTTAATATTCATGTTCATGACTCCAGTGAAGATTACCCTGGTATTGATATGTGAATACCACGCTCATGATAAATACATGTTTGGAAATTGAAAAGATATCTCAATATAATATCTAGTATAATATTAGCTCAGAACAACAACAGTGCATGATCAGTTTTTGAAAGATTTTGAAACTTTTCAAGTGTGTTTATTTTTAATTGAAGGTAATGTTTTCTACCTGACACTGTTACCTTTTTTAGGTCAATTAAACACTTACAAGAAGCTTCACATACTGATGGTAAAGCTGCCATAAATCTAAATAAATTAAAGTTGTTCAGGCAGTTTTACATTCTGGTGAGTTGACCCGATTCCTAGCAAGAATAGTGTAATTCATGCTGCAGTACACATAGTCAATGGAAGGCTTCATTTAGCTGGCATACTCAGAAGCTCTTCATTTTGTTTAGAATTCTATAGCACTGTTTCTTTTCTAGTTTATTTTTGACTGTCCTTTGTCATTTTTCTTAAAGTAAAAATGTTACATAAATACCGCCTTGAACTTTACCTGTTTCTTCCAAATTGAAGTTTCTCATATTGAGGAAGGAAATTGTTAATACAATAGTAATAGTGTGTCCATGCTTTCAGATTGTATGTTATATCTATTTCACAAGAATCATAGTTTACCTTGTTCAGGTAAGTTGAAAAGTTTTTATTTATTTTTACTTAATTTATATTATAATGAATCTGTATTTATGTGTTCATGATACACTGTCAGTTGTAGAATAATAAATTTCAATAAATTAACACAAGAAAAGCTAACATTATCATCCACGTCAAAAACGATATTATCAGTTCAAATTTGTTTTTGTAAATAATACTTAGTCTATGTCAATTCCTAAAACACTTACTGTTTTCTCATTACATTTATAATATAAAAGTAAATGGAGTACTCAGATCTGAGTGCTGAATTTGGAGAAATATCCTAGACTGATATAGCTAAGACAATGCATAACAATGTTTTAAACATTTAAAAATCATGTAACTGTAGCAAACAAATTTCTGGAGTAGATATGCATAGAAAGTTCATTTGACACTTATAAATTTTTATTGAATTGGGGAATTTGCTCACCAAGGTGGACTTGAAAATAGTTGCTGTCAAATGGAGTAGAGAGGACCAAGTTAAAATTGCTAGGAAAGGGGGCATCAGTAAAAGTGTTAAGGTTGCAAGTACGATTTGGCACACTTTATAGCAAATAAAGTACCCTTACACTAAAGAAACTAAAAACTCATTTTTTTGAAAAAACAATCAGCAAACAAGGGATAGTTCCAACCCCCTACTGACACAAAGCTGAAACTTGATTAAATAAAAATTTCCAAATTGTGTTACATCTTTTTAAACACTCTTATTTTAAGAAGCACATCATTTATGAACAATGCAAAATTTAAATCATGTAATCCTTTTATTCGTGTAGATGGCAATGACATATCGCTATAGTCCTTGGTTGGATGAACTATTTAAAGAATTATCCACATATGTTTTGTTTGTCGTAACTGGATACAAGTTTCGTCCTGCTAGCAACAACCCCTATCTTCAAATTCCAGTGGAAGACGATGATGACATTGAGATGGATGAAGTGTAGGTTCATTTGGAAGTTTACCACTGTGCTGACTTTAATATTCTTAAAAATTTGTATCTATTACAGTATGTATTGACTTGCAACTTTGTTGTTGCGTCAAATCCTATACTTTCCCTTATACCCTGCCAGAGCTCCTGGCATAAGTTGAATTTGCTTATATGTTTATATATATACCATAAACAAAGTCATATAGGAAGCAAGTTTTAGAAATATGCTTATGCAAGTGGATATTGTAAGGACATTTTTTGTCAGTTATGAAGATTCTCGCTGTCCAGCCAGAGATTTGGAAGGAAGGTTCATGTGCTGTAGGCACCTATTTTTTTAATTGGTTCATAGATTTTGTAAGGTAGTACAAATATTAAAATAAAAAGATATGACCCTGTGGAATTTGCATACTTCTCCCTGAAATGTCAAAACCTCCTATTCAGTGAGGTAGTTTTGAAGTATCTTGTATATTTGATATTTACCACTATGCTTTTTATGCATGTGATAATGATTGTTTAACATATTATTTCTGTTGCAGTATCACAAAATCTGGTGCTTATGACACGTTAACAAAAGTTAATACAACTGTGAAACAGAGGGAAAGCAGTCATGAATATGATTAAAGATTTTATACCACATCTGTAAAGAGACATTGTTATGAAGGAACAGGCACATAAAATGGCATCATAAACAGATGAAACAACATAAAACACCTTCCTACTTGCTGAACATGTTTTGTGCAATTATGTGATATATACTTTTCGAAATTGTTCAACAGCATGATACAAGGAACATCGTATTTCTAAAGTTATGTTTCTCTACTTTATATCATATGTAGTGTTCTCTTGGATTTATTCTGTAACCTGTGATGGAATACATTGTATACAATGGTGGATTTCATTTTTATATATATGTAGCATTACATTTATAATTTATAATAATTTAAATAATATATTTCAATACTATTAATGAACCATTTGCTGTGTTTCAAGATTTTAAAAAAATTCACAAAGAAAACGTATTACTGAAAGGTGAAGAAATTAATTTCGAAAGATTGCACTGAAGAACCAAGATGTCAGTGATGCCCCCCTGGCATTTGAAGCTTGTAACCCTGCCATGATAGAATCTTCTCATGCATGGGCTGTTCCAGTCTCCTCCCCTAATACTACATGTGCAAACCAAGCATTCATTCAATAGGAATTATAACAAATTTATCAAAATTAAAAATAACTCTTAGGTTTAGAATTTGTTCCTGTTGATATGATATATAATACAGTATAATAATACAGGTAATAAAAAGGATTTTTTTCTAAAATTTCGTTTCCTGATTTTTTAAAGTCAGATAAACCTTTATTTATAGTGCAATTGATTGGCAGTTTGCACCTTAGTATATAAAAATAGGAAGTGGAGGGTAAATCAAGTAATGGAATAGCTGTGAGAAGACTATTGGACTACAGTAGGCTAAATTTCACTGATAGGTGCTGCCCTCTTGATTTGGTTACAACAACAGGCACAAACATGCTTTAGAAAATCTCAACTGTTTTAAAATATATAGCTCCTATCATAGTTTGAATATTTTTCAAGCACCTGTGTCATGAGTCAGAAAAAGGTAGTTGTTTTGTTTATAAATGATATATCTTAATTTTCGAATTCATTTTTACTTTACTATAAAGAATCGGCAAATGATAGACACGAAAAATGCTTACTTTAAGCAAAACGATGTGATCAGTGAAACTTTTTACCCCGTTTAATGTCATAATCTGAATTTTTTGGGACTGGGGATAAGCTGATGTTAAATTATCTCCCCTGTAAGAAGTAAAATAGGGCAGTTCCTTCACTTCGCCATATTGAATTTTGACTAAAAATTATAAATATAGGATACAGGAAGAGACTTGTAAGTATCCTATTTTATTTAAGCAATATCGTTTTAATTTGTTATTTTATTCCTGCTTTACTACCAATGCTTCCCACAGTATCTAAGGAAATTATGAATTTAAATTCTTATAGGTGTAAAACCGTTTTTATTCTGTAGCAGTCTACCGGAAGTAAAGATTAGTCAGATGATTTACATGAATGATGACGAACGGAATAACAATCTTTTTGAAGGTTTCTATTTAAATTGACTGGAGAATAACAAAATAGTGACCAGATATATCTACTTAGTTTTAATGGGAGCATTGGTCGACGGATCACAACAAAAGTGGGTCGAGTTTTAACATTGTATGAGAGTCTACACTTGTCACTTGATTTCTTAAAACCGAATATATTATTAAATTTAATTTTGTTAAAAAATTAATGCAGTGACGAATTAATTATTGCTAAAAGATTATTTAGATAAATTGCTTGCCCGTATTTATACAGCTGAACGCTTATTGTATTTGCTAGATATATACAAAACACATTTAATGATTTACCAGAACCACTTCTTGATTTATTTCGTTAAAACTATATTAGGCTGGCAAACTTACTAGTTTTTTTATAATAATTGTTTAGGCCAGTTTGCATTGTTTTATATATCATCGGGCCATATCCCCAGAAGATTTTCTTGGTGTATTTGTGCATTGGGTTGTGCTGCCGATCAACTCTGTACCAAAATTGTGGAAATTTTGACCCCAAAATATATTCCAAAACATACCCTGAAATAATTTGTTTTAACATTCAAAATACTGTTATTTGTTTAATGAGATATTGTCCCTAAGTTATGTGAAAAGTGGACCCAAAGTATATCTTTTCGAAGGAATTCATGACTAGACCTCATGAACTGTTCCCAAAATATACCAAATTAATCAGCTGCATACACTAAGAAAAACTCTGGGGTCGTCATAAATCTAGTCCTGGTCACAAGACCCTGCAATTTCTAGCAAAGTACATCCGTTTTCTGTGACATTAAGACCATGTTAATGCTTCCTTTGGGATAATGTGAAATGTAATTTGATCCATAAATTCTTCTTGTGTAATCGTTTTTTTGCAGAATGCTTAGTTTTTGTTATCCATGAATGTTTTATTACAAAAACGTCATGCCATTAAGCTATAATAGATTCCAAGGGGATGAAGCTATATGCACATGTTTCAATATGGCTGAAATAAAACCTGTCAGAGTGACTCACTAATTCACATTTATGTTGGCAATTGGTTTTAACTGCTGGTCAAAAATACAAAAGCTGAGACACTGAAATAGTACATAATAAATTGTACTTTCAAAATAAATTGTTCTTCAAGCATGAGGCTTCAGATCATAATGAAAAGTTCCTAATCTCCTTAACTAGGTGTTACGAAAAATCATTAATTTAAAGCAAGAATGATACACTGCTACCCTATTACCCTCTGCAAAATATTCTTTCACTTGAAAGTTTTATGTGCACGTTTTTCCTAATGATAACCTTGTATAAAGTATGCAAACAATATTTATCGCACACATAAAGGTAGGACTTTTTTGTGGCACATATTAATTAAATTTTCCAAATTTTTAATTCAGCTCAAAGAACTGCTAAAAGATATGGATTTGCCAGTTCACCCGGTCTATTTCGGACAAAACGATATACAGATTTTTTTTAAATCTTCATGCTTTTAAAAAAAAATCCTATTACTGTTTCAGACTTGGGCACGGAAATGGCGGCAGGACCGTACAACTATTCTTATATATTTAAATACATCATTATTGGTGATATGGGAGTGGGCAAGTCATGTCTTCTGCATCAGTTTACAGAAAAGAAATGTGAGTAGTTCTGTCATAATACGGTGTTACAAAATTTAACTGTAGCTTATGTATATAAAATTTCACAATTCTTGAGTAAGAACATATTTATACAGACCCGGGCTTTCATCAGATGGGCAAGGAGCAGAATTGTTTCTTTGCCTCTTATGAGTCCTAAAAAATCTGAGATATATTTGCAACCACAGTGAAAAATAATAGTTAAAATTTATGCTAATATAAATGTTATGTCGCCTATTTGGAAGCAAATATTCATGTACACATGTCTTATACCTGTCTAGTAATTATACCTGTATTTAAATGCTTTGTACATTTTTGACAATTCTTTTATATTCATAGTTATGGCTGATTGTCCGCACACTATAGGAGTTGAATTTGGTACCAGAATAATAGAAGTATCAGGCCAGAAAATCAAACTTCAGATATGGGACACAGCAGGTCAAGAAAGATTTCGAGCGGTTACTAGGAGCTATTACCGGGGGGCTGCTGGAGCTCTTATGGTCTATGATATCACTAGGTATCTACACATGTAACACCATTCATTCTGTTTTTTAGTGATTAGATTTTCAATATGATTACGATTGAATGTATGAATAGTCACCATTTAATTTTTTCCTCTCAAGCTATTATCTATGATGATGCCTAGGGTTGTTGAACTATTTATTAGAACTTATATTGTTTTATTGTGAGAGTGTTTTGTATATTGCTATGGCATTGTCACCAGATTGCTTAACACAGACAATTTCTAGATTGCTTTTTCAAGAAATTGAAATTTGCAATATAGATGAAAGACTAATCCAAATAAAATTAATATTAAAAAAAAATATTTGGGGTCAACCTATAATGTGATGAAACTAAAAGGTGTAATATTTTAACCAGGAGAAGTACCTACAATCATTTGAGCAGTTGGTTAACAGATGCACGAAATTTAACAAATCCTAATACAGTAAGTATCTGAAGTTCAAAAGGAGACACTAGGGTCCTGTACTTTGCAGCATGTTTTTGTTACTTGTGTATTTGACCAACTTGACAACTTGATTTTTTTTTTCATTTAAGACTAAAGAGTGTAACAATATAGAAACAATTGTAAAACTTGTTTTTAAAGAGTTTACAATCTACATTCTTTTGGTTATTCATGAACATAGATATAACTTTAGTACAGAGATGTAGGTGTCAGAAAGAATATAATAGTAGAGCACTTTGTTTTCAGGTAATCTTTTTAATTGGTAATAAATCTGATTTAGAAGCACAAAGAGACGTAACATATGAAGAGGCAAAACAATTTGCGGATGAGAATGGTCTCATGTTCTTAGAATGTAGTGCTAAAACGTAAGTCTGCAATGATTAGCTGTAATATTGCATGCTTGAAAAATAACCATCAATTGACTTTTAATGCCATGTTAATCTCATATTACGTGTATGCTAAACAGTGTTTTGTTTATGGCATACCATAATACATAACAGTCTTGGTCTGGCATTAAGAACACAAATATGTGAACGACATTGATAACACCAATACATATTGTAACATATTTGCTGTTTGTAGATCTTTGGTAGATTCAGATTTCTTATATTTGTTGCCATATGAGAAGGCCATGTCATATGTATTTGTGTATGCGTGTTTTATATATTATGTGTGTGTGCTTAAATAAACAAATTTTAGTTGTTACCAGCTATAATTTGAATGGCCAGTATGTTAAATCCCAAGTAGTTTGGTAAAAGTAGTATTAAAACTTAAGTTGAGATATTTTTTTATTTCAGTGGTGAAAATGTAGAAGATGCATTCCTTGATACAGCAAAAAAAATATATCAAAATATTCAAGATGGCAGGTAAGCATTGTCTTGTACCAGTACAGAGAATTTTATATAAAAATGCGAATCATCCAGAAAGCTAGTTATGGCTATTCACAAAGTAATATTTTATCAGTTCTGCTGTACAAAGTACGAGGTCAGCTTATTAAAACAAGGTTCCTTCTGTCGCAAACATTGTAAAGTTACGATTCTGGTAAACACTTAGATTTTCATAAATTCTTATAATTCCGTAACTTTGTAAAGATACTTACATGAGTCGTCAAGTTGTGATTTTTTTCTGACAATGCATTTTGCACCCGTAAGCCATAATTTACGTAATAGTAACTGTACACTGTTTTCAACAACGGGACCCTAGTGGTTTTTGCAGCATTGCTTCTTCTATTGTGGCTCTAAAACTGTATACTATCTTGGAATTTGAACAGACCTACAAAGAATGTGGTCTCTTACTACAATAAATTTAATCTTTGTTTGCATGTTATAACATTTATTATGCCTTCAGTCATTCAACTAATATGAAGATTAATATATTATTTAAATGTTTCAGTTTGGATTTAAATGCGGCGGAGTCTGGTGTTCAACATAAACCAGCTGCCCCTAGCAACACATTGAATACGGACAGAACACAAACTAAGGAAGGATGTGCATGTTAACATAGGAAAAATGCTAGTTGTCGAGAACGGTCAAGTTAGAGTCGGTGCTATACACACAGGAACTGTAGCATACGATGTATTTAAACAACTGTATAATCAATGTGTAGAATAAATGAACAGTATGGAAATGAATTCCGAAATATTCGTCATAATTATTTTGGTCATGAAAACTGGTAAACGTTATTTATGGTACTGGATATTCAGTTTGGTATAATTAAGTGTCATTTTTTTAGTTCAATTTTACTTTGGGTTTTCTTCAACTGTTTTCTGCGTTAGAAGAAGTATTATTTGGGATAGGCCGATGTCGATGTCTGTCTTTATAAGTATCAATGTTTGCACTGAAGTAAACAAAGTTCACTTGTCTCCTATTTCTTGAATTAAAGCCTACAAAGAACTTTCAAAGAACTTGTAACTTTTATTGTGTATAAGATAATAATATGACAAACAAAAAATTGTGGGATTTTGAGAGTATTTTTTTAAAATGAAAAATCCCAGACACTGGACAAATACAGTATGAAGACAACCTGAGTAACATATTAAACTGATTTAAAAATTATGTCGCAATGCAAAAATTTGTAAACTACTAGACTGTTCAATATAAAGTTAATTCCTTAAAAAATATGCTTTCTAGAAACTCAGCTAATTTTAGGAAAATTGTACACCAGCAAATTTTAGGAAAATTGGTACATTGTATTTAAAAAAACTACCAACAACAAAGTTACTAAAAGCCACTGGTATGGGATGTATGCAGCTCCATTAATTTTGTATTACTGGTGTGCTGCATGATTCAGAATAGAGAACAAATGCTTCAACAGTGGTACTTTCTACTTTAATAGCCATGTGTAAATATTTAATTAAAAAGCCAAGATTCTCCAGTCTTAGGTTTGAGCTATTAACAGTTGTTTGCTTATGACTGTTGTCAAGATATACATAAAGATAATAAACAACATCTATACCCATTTAATAAAATATCTGTTTGGCAGCATATGTAAGAGTGTACTCTGTATTTAGTCAAGTCTTAGTTTGCCTTTTCTGATGATGAAAATACTCAAAGATATGTTAATATAAATCAAATGTGTATTGCAAAATACACAGAAGTAACTGACCAAACACTGCTGCATCGTGAAACTATACATTGGTATAGCGAAGATTAAAGTCAAGTTGTATGTTGTCGTTTGCATTGGCACTCTTGTCAAGATCCCAGATCAACTGCCTAGAAGATTTTGGCAATGAGATGTGGCTTAACGCAGGAATAATTTTTTTTTGAAAACTAACATTTCTAGGGTAATCTTAAAAAGTAAAATAAACAAATTTTTTTCTACTCTTTTAACAGAAGCTAATTTCTCAACATAACTAGTTCAAAATCTCCTGGTCAAGTAAAGTACTTGATATGATACATATGCCATTGGGCATAAATTCATAATAATTGTTGTGACAGTAAATAGGAAAAAAAACAAATAGCAAAAGTACAAGAATGTAATATTATTAAATCTTTATTAGCATAAAATTGTGTATAAAAAAGCCCACTCTCAAGTTATAAGGCATGCTTTATAGGTATATAGGTATTGTGCTCAAAGGCACTTGAACACATACATTGTAAAACAGAAGCGTCTTTATATATTTGTATGCTGATTCTAAAATATGCATGCATACTGACAAGAGACACATTAATATCACAGTTTCTTGTGAGCAGTAGGGTTAAGCCGCTTATGATATATCTTAGTTTGTTATAATGAAATCCATTGCTTTAATATAAAGCTTTTGATTTTGAGAGACAGGTCAGAATGAATGGCCCAGTTACTGTATGATATTCAGAACATAATGTAAAGCATTTGACTTTAAGGGCCAAGTTTGAATAGATAGCCCTTCTGGGCTTGCTGTTCTGTGAACAGTTTGTGCAATCATTTTGTATTAACAAAGCAACTTAAAAACAATATATCTTTGACATTGTGCATAGACATAAATAAATGAAAATAACTCATTTGTATATCATACAACAGGAAACTTATTTTTTAATGCTTAAAAAGCTTCACCCATCACCCAGCGATGATTTGCTTTACGCCGACGCAATCTGTATATGCTGCTGTCAACATCAAGTCCTTTCTTCTTGTCGCGAATGTCTTCCTGTAGACGTAATTGAGCAAGTCTCATGAGACCAATGTTATGACTGGTGGCTTGCAGGGATTCCAGTAAACCATCACCTCCCTACAATTTACAAAAAATTATGTCTCCGTACTGTACCAAAACTTTACAATAACACTGTTATTTTCGCGTATTTTTGCCTAGTTTTGCTTTAGTGAATGGTAAATGGACTGTTTATATATAGCCTTATTTGGGTTCTCTAGTCTATGTCCCCATTTATGTAATGTACCTATGTGTATTGATGTATTAGTTTATCTTACATATCCATTTCATTGAATAATTTGTTTGTCTTGGACAAGTAACAAGCAAGTCAAAAAGATACCTGCACATGCAGTGCAGAAACATACCCTGACAATATCTTGAGCTTCAGGTAGCTGAGTACCTGGATGACGTTGGAATATGCGAACTTGAGGTCGATCGAGTCGTTCATGTGAGCGCAAATCACCATAACAAACTGGACCCTGAAAATCAAAATGCAAATGATTACAATGTTATTACTATTCTATTATTATAGTTCCTGTAATGAATTGTACATATGCAAAGTAACTGCCAGAAATTACTGGCAATTGAAGTAATGCACCATTCACATAAGCTTAAAGTGTTTATGTTACGTGAATTTAAACAATTTACTGATTGAAATATGAAGAGAGATATTTTGAATAATTTTCTTAAATCATTATTAAATTGTGCGTTAAGTTAATTTTATATTACTATAGACTACAGTCACAATGCAGTCTTTGAGACTATAGTGAGCCACCTGGTGGCTAAAAATGTACAGAGAAGATACAAAATATGTACAGTTTTGCTAGAATTAAAAGTAAGAATTATTTAATAGGCTTACCAATGAGTAACCTCTTGCTCTCTCTGTGGCATCATACCAGCGCTGAGCACGATGAATGGCATGTTTATTTTCACCAGTAGCAACATGCAGATGTTGCTTTAGTGATGTTGTTTCGGCGACCTTCTGTGCCATACCATCATTAACCGATTTGTGACATGCTTGCTGCAGGTTAGACGTTCTATTAATTAAATCCTTTGACTCCCTGAGAAGCATATGCGACCTCTTTCTTATATCTTCAGCATCGTTTAAAGCATACTCACACTCGGGAGTATATGGTCCTACCATAAAAAAATTATTAATTACTTAACATCATAGTTAATCAATTTCTCAGGTAATTGATTATTTACTAATGTTTTACAGTGTATTTTTGTTTAATAACTTAGTCTGTAAGCAAAAGATAAATACAAAAGATATTTAAGTAACTAATTGATTGATAATATATGGTTATTTACAGAAATTCCTTTATAAAAAGTTGAGGATTCAGCAGTAAATACCACTACACAAAATTTTAGAAATGTTTGAGTAATAAAAATAATGGACAAGTACCCACTTAATGCTAAGATATCTACATACCGTATGTACTAAGTTTGATATTTGCTTCCGAAGAAATGTTCTACTTTTGTAGTAATAATAAATTTAGTCAGGAAATAATTTGACTTTTATGGTATTATAAATTTAGCAATAAAAACCATGTGATGTATAAATGTACTGATAAAAAATTTCTTATGAAAATTACCCATAGCTCACGATAGAATACACATTTTATCTGTAATTGAAAGTGGCAAGCCCATGTTTGTCTGTGTATTTGCAATGCCATCTTGTGTTGTGTGCAAATGCAGTACAGGAGCAGCCAAGGATTTTATGTGTAAACTGTATGTGAATTTTTGTGTAAACTGTAGTATATTTTGCTATTTTTTAAATTTTGTTACATTGATGGGGAGTTTCATTGAACTTCCTGATACTTCTTAAAATTGCCACTGCAGTACATATATCAAATAAATGTGAAATTGAAAAAAAGGCAAATATATATTACCTAGTGGATCTACTCTGTTAGCTGATGGTGTTGGAGACTTTGATTGTCCAGTGTAACTTCTATCCATGTCATTATCATTTGTTGTCGACTGATGGAGATGAATTGAAGACAGAGCATGACAGATTAAATCAAGTACTCTGGATCGTTCTTGTAGAACTGCAGCCAGACGTTTACGTCCACTATCAAGCAGCATTAGTTGTTGTTGGACTAGGCGCAACTGGGATTCCAGCATTCTCTTCAGGTTCAACAAGTGCATTTTTTCAGCATTTAATAAGTCATCTGCACCATCATGATCCTATAAAAATGTAAAATACAATAAGAGAAAATATACATAAATATTTTAAAACTTACTAGTAAGATTATGAGGTTTTTTAAATTACCTTTTTCGATAAATTTATAAAAAAGGAAAACATGTACAACCTCAAGGTAATAGCTCAAGTTAAAAAAAAATAAAAGAAATTGATTTGTGAAAGAAGACATCAATTACAAGCACTAGATTTTTGTACCCTGGTAAAGATGACAACTGATGAGATGATTTCCAAATAAGTACTGTAATAGGTTATCAAAATGTACAACCCAACTGCTCAAAATTTAATGTGATTAATGCTGTTTCTAAGGCCACAAAATATTACCAGAGTTTAGTGAGTCACTTCTTAACACTAAGAAAGATTCCAGATCGAGTGACAGCCTATTTAATATTTTCTATATTTTGTTTATTAAAGTAGAACATTTTGGGAACATTTCAATTGCTTGAAACTCAAAGCTTTCTTTATTTGCCTAAATATATATAAAATAACAACACATTTATAGGCTCAACAATTGTCAAAGAGTAAATTAGTGCTCCAAATCTTCTATTCTGAATAGTACTAAGGAAACAGAATATGATAAAGAAGATGAAATTGAACACATTGTAAGTGGTATAATAAGACACATTAAGCAATTTTGACTTCAAACATCAAAAATGACTTTATCTCTAAGGAACTCAGTTTGGTCCAAATGTTTTGTTTAATAGTCAGTGTTTGCTTTTGTCCATGCAACTGTTTAATTCATGAATGTTGTGCTAGTGAATTTATTATTAGTAGAGTTCTCAACCTTTTAATCTAAGTAAACTTACGGATTGTGTAAACTTCACCAAGACTACTGTACCTTTTAAAAACCTATGTGATTGAATTTATCAGAAGCAAACAAAAAAAATTATGTTATTTATAATACATGCACAACTGCTTGCTTCGAGTTTATTACTATGTTAATAAATTAAATATGGCCTTATTAATATGAAATTATTATACTATAGTCACAACACATTATGCTATTTTACGAACAGAAATTAATCTTTATCATGTTTTGCTTTAATCATCTCATACCTATTTTGTTTTAGTGTTGGACTGCATCCATGCTGTACTGTGTAAAATGAAAAATCAATATATTTAATTGTCTTGTTGAGAAAGGAATTCAATAAATGATTTAATCTTCTGCGTTGTGACAATGCACCAGAACAAATAATTAAACAATGAATTGTATAATACGTACATTATTAATCGCCTTTATCGAATATAACAAAATGTCATTCTGTCTTTTGTTATTTTGGCAACAGACCACATAAATCTGTTTTCATAGTTACTTTGTGTTTTGTACAGGTTCCTTCTCAAAAGTTAAAGGTACAATGTACTTTACTAACTAAAGTGTACTTACTCATTGCAATATTTCATTGAAGAAAGCAGTTACCATATTTGTTAGGTAAAATGTTTTATCATTGTACAATTTATATAGTACAGTGTTTGGTATCCATGAGAAAAACAGATTACTAAATGAAAAGGAGAATTAAGTTGCCAATAATGATGGATAATCCATGATGTATGATTGGCATTGCCTTTTCAGGTTGTGTTTGATAAACATCCAATGATAAACATAAGATGTATTAACTTACTAATCCCAGGCCAATAAATTCATTCTACTTTTCCGTTTAAATCTAAAAATTAGTTGTCTATTTTTACCAGTATCTACCGCATACCTTGTCATTACCTAAAACAATCAAAACATTGCTGGAATCTTTACTATAAAGTATAGGGATACTCAGAAGTACAGATAATTTATTTTATTACTTGGAATTAATTTCTGGAACTGAGTCTTTTCTTGGAAAAAGTAAATATTAACTGTTGATAAAAACAGAACAAACCTTTTCTCTTTTTGGTCTTGATACACGTATATCAACACTATCCACATTAAGCTTAATGTCTTTGCGTTTATGTTCCAGTGCTTTTTGTAAACCTTCTTTTCCTCGTGTTAGGGATTTGATATTTTCGTTGGTATCCAATAAACTACTTCTGAGTCTTGCAACCACAATTCTTGTTTCCCTCACGTATTTATGAATTTCGTCATTACTTAATTGAGCCAATGTTTCCCTGAGATGGGGTAAAGGGTCTAAAGCACGTCCAATATTATTCGATTTGTCACTATGTTGAACCACATTTTGAGACAACTTTATACCTTTTATGGTGGTGTTCCTCCAATTTTGCGGCCCGATCATTCCAACATTCAAAGTAATGGGTTTCAAAGTTGTCGTCATGTTCGATGTTCTAATTGTTATCTACGCTGTCTTATACTTGTTAAAAAACATTCATAAGATGATCTAATCTAATAATACTCTACAGAGAAAATGAACTCTCCAGGATCATGTGTCTGTGTATTAAATCCGCGTCTGTCTACTTGGAGGTTGCTCTTGGATACACGCTTCGCGGAAACTTCCGACAGGTGTCCCCATGACTTTATACTCAAAACGTATATTTCGATTTGTGGCTAAATCGTATACAATGATAAATTTTGTCACTAAACAACGTAAAAATAACATAGTAATTTTTAATCTAATGTTTAATATTTTTTAACGCTTTACAAGCGAACGTAATCTAATGGTCGGATCTTTTTTTCAGTATGCGTCAAAATGACGTCACTCTCCATTAGTCTACCGATATTGTCATTTGAACAGGTTGTTAAGATGTCACCCAATCTAAAGTTTTAAAGATATATTTTCTTTTATTTTACTTAAAAATCAAACAATTTAGGAACGAGGATGGCATCAGTGCCGGCTTGGAAGCAAACTCTTCTAGAGAGACGGAGAGACGTATCTGAAGTCAAACAACGACAAGAAATTGACAATTCTTTACCGACTTGGAAAAGGGAACTGTTGACGAAAAGGAATTCCGGTCAAGATATTTCCTCAAATACACTTATAAACGGTTACAGCAATAACTTCTCGCATGAAGGTGAAAGTGTTACTGTAAATTTGAATTGTACAAAAGACAGGCAATTTTCCCAAGGTAGTGATGAGGGTGACACGGGGTCCATGACCGGTCAAAAAGGATCTGTAGTTATACAAGAAGGGAATGGAAGTGCTAATCACATACAAGGAGACGACAGTGTACCGTATCAGCCCGGTTTTGTGAACAAGCTACTGAACAAATTTTCCCATTTTTCCGTGCAAGAGAATCAACTAAAGAAAAGGGCTCCTAGTTTGGAAAGTGTTGACGATTTAGGTTTGTCTCAGATTGGATCTCAGAATAAAATGGGCCAACAAGAAAAGTCGAACTTTAATTCTAATTTAAAGCAGAGTTCTAAGTATAAGAGTATGGATAACATATATGATTTGTCATCAATGGAAATTAAGTCGGAATCACCAAGAGCATTAAAATTAAAATTGCCATCACCAAGGCCGCATATAGAAAAGAAAGCAGAATCATCAAGGCACAAGATGCAAAAGAAAGTGGAATCGCCCAGGCCGCGAGTTGAATCTTTCCTCCGTGAAGACATTATCATTATTGAAAGTTCCCCACCTGTTAAAGAACCTATTGCTAAGTCAGACACCCAGTTAACCAAAGCATGTGAACCTAGTCAGAAGTTAGATGAAGAAGAAACTGTACCATTTAAAGTGTCAGAAATGAAAAACATGTTTGAAAAAAGTAGAACAGGGAATGCAAAACCTACATGGCAAAAACAAAAAGATGCGCCACTGCATCCAGAAAAGACAAAACATAATACAACTGAAAATATAAATGGTGATGCACCTGTGAAGTCTAGTCATGTAACTATAATGTCAACAGAAAACAGATCATCAATTTATATACAAAAATCAGAGCCAGTAGCAGAACGAAAACCACAAGGAACTTCCACAAAAAAGGAGTCATCAATATATTTACAAAAAGCACCTGTAAACAAACCACAGACTGAGAAATTCTCAAAAGATGAGAAAATCCGTACTGATATTTCAGAAACTAGTTTGGAAAGCATTCGTCATGCTGGTAAATCTTGGTTTTTTTCGCCAGTTGATAAACAGCCTCCAGCAGGTTCTGAGGCTGTAAAAATCAGTCCGCTTTCATTACCTACTAAACAGGCAAAAACAGCAGTTAACCAACAATGGAAGCAACATCTGAAACAAGTCAAAGAAAACAATAATTCAACAACTTTTAAGGCAGGAAAGAAGCCGGACATTAAAGTAAACTGCAATGTGAACCCTCAAGAAAACGGGTTACGTAGTCCTCGTGATCGTCAACCTACACCTCTCTTACCAAAACGACCAGCACCCCAGCCACCCAATCATGCAAAAGCAGCGACTGCCATTAATTTAAAACCTGACAGTTCTGATGTCAGACAAAATGGAGTAGGAGAACATGTAACCATATCAAATATTGATGACATTGTTATTGTCAATAGTCTAATTAAAGATGAAGTGCCCCCGAAATCTTCACTTTCAAAGGCGACTGGTAAAAAGGTGAGTGTGTTTCATAAATTCCAAGTTAATTGTGTAAGACCCCTTTACTTTGCCTTTGTACCTATGCTTGTGTGATGCATTGTATGGGTGTTTCCCCCGGGGTACTGTCATTCAAAGTCACAGTGTGCCGTCCAATTGACCCCCTTTTTTCAGCTCCCGCATTTATGACGGTGTGTTTTTCATGCTTTATCAAAGGGAATACTTTTCTTAATGGATATATTTGTTCACCATTACTTCTTGGAAAACGCATTTGCGACAACAGGGTATATTTTTCATGTTTTTTTATTTACGGCAGGGTATATTTTTGATGATCTTTATTTACCACAGAGTCAGGTTTTTTTACCCTGGACCGCATACTCCTACCAACTTTTGTAATTTACCCCAGGGTGTTTCCATATCTAGTACAACCCTAGAGTGCAAATTTATTATTTAAAAAGAATTTTTGAGTACACACTTATTTCATTTCCAACAGTTGTATGTTCAGAAGTAAATCCTATTTATTACTATTTTGTGGTTTGTGTTCTGGGAAATGTTTTTATATAATTAACACAATATTAATGAGTGTTTGCTTCTCTATATACAATCCTGAGACTAATATAACTTTAGAAATTAGTCTCAGATACAATCAGAAAATAATTCTTGTTTTCAATAAGAAAATAATACTTTTTGACATTGTATGAATTCTGGAAAATGTGACTGATATCTCGAAAAGAAAGCTTTTTCTAGTAATCCACCCCAATGCTTAGTAATAAATATCAGCTGAAAAATTCATGTTACCCAGTATTAAATTGTGAACTACATCAAATAAACTCTATGAAAATGTGAAATTTTGGAGGTCTAAAAGAAAGTGGGTAAATTTTCAAAAACAAGAAAAACATTGTTTAAATGCATCATGGAACTAACAATGAAACCATTTTCACATGTGAGGGACTCCTAGCTCTAACATTAATTTATTAATTTGTCATTTTGAAAGGTGGTGTTCACATGATTTCTAAATAACCTTACAGGCCTGGCATTTCATAATACATGTACAGTTGGTAACAGGTTGCTCTGATGATCAAGTGAATATGTACTGTCATTATCATGATGCAGCTGGATTTCAAATATCATTTATCATGTCTTTTATTATCATTGAATCTTGTGTTAAAAGTTTGTACTACTGATACTCAGAACTTCTTACAGATATTTAAATTTACAGGCAATGATTGTATAAAGATCATCATTTTAACAATGAAAGTTTAACACATGAGATTTTTGTAGCCTTTTTATGAAGGTAAAAGTGAATCATGTTGTCGCACTGAATCTGACCACTCCTAATGACAAGGTTGTTTCACTATAGGTTGACTATTTCGAGGACAGCACCTACATGCTGTGAAAATTACTATACATGAACCTTTGACTTAAAATCAGTTTAGTTGAAATAATGCTTACGCCTATGGCTAACTGCTTTGATATGTTTAAATCCCCTTTCCGTAACCTAACTGTCGTCATGTTTTACTTGAATAACCCTACCCCGGAAAATGCTGAATAAACAAGGATACAACATGCATAAAATTTGTCTACATTAGAAACAGTTATTTCTATTAGACAATTTACAGTATGTGTTTTGCCTGGGGTTTTATGTGTAAAACAATACTTGAATGTTTTTAGTAGCTTGAATTTTTTGTATCATAGGTGCATAAGGAAAGTGTACGACTTTATAATCTTGTTTGCAATGTAAAAACATACATATGAATTAAGGTTCTATCTTTGCATGAGGCAGTTTGTTAGAAATAAGTCAATAAGTTTGAAGGTGAACTGTTGAATATAAAGAAATATAGCATAATTTTAAGTTTTATTTGCAATTTGAAAGTAATCAGGAAGCAAAATGGATGTGGCCCATTTATAGAACAGCTGTCTGCCTTGATGACTCACATAAAGTTATAAATATTTGACAAAATGTGCTTTTGTGTGTAACAATAATATGTTTATTGCTCAAGCATGTAAATAAATATACAATGGGTTTGGTAGCCCACCACCATTTCATTATTTATGAAGTGTGGACAATATTTTGAACCAATGACAGAGTTAATTTGTATTTTGTATTTATACTTACACCACTCTGTTTAATGGTAGATTTCCCCTTTTCAAATGGTAGAAAAGTACATATATTAGGACATAGGAAAACTTTTTTATTATTAAGGTTACATATTCCTGTTCTTAAGATAGTTACTATAGTACTACTACTTTCACTACACACTTTATATTTGTGATAAAGTTTCTAATCATTATCCTGTATGTTCTATAGTGTCATCATTTTGCGAATTGCATTCTACCAAGAATAGTTAAAATACTGCTGTAAATAACCATCTTAAAGCCCAGGGGGGTACTGTCATTCAAAGTCACTATATATAGGCCCCCTTTTTTCGGCTCCTGTATTTACCACAGGGTATGTTTTTCACGCTTCCCAAAGCCTTATTTACCTCAGGGTATACTTTTTTTTGTGGACATTTATCACAGACTATATTTTTATTTGTTTACCACAGGGTGTATTTCTTGGAAAACGCATTTACGACAGGTATGAAAAATTAAGGTTCGTAAATTTGTCCATATTTATTTACCACAGAGTATATAATTTACAAGTGAATTTTACTACCTAACCAGTGTAGACTCGAACCATTAATACGCACTCGCACCCCTGTTTCCTACCACTCGAACCCTTTTCCAGTTCTTGCACCGAAATTCCTGCTACTCGAACCGTCGTTTCCGTAGACTTGTACAAGTTGCCAGGAGCTCGTACAAATTTCTGGTGACTCGAACAGCAGGTCCGAGACTCCGGAAATCTGTTTGAGTCCCCGACAACTTGTGCGAGTCCACGGAAATGATGGTTCGAGTAGCAGGAATTTCGGTGCAAAACCTGGAAAAGGGTTCGAGTGGTAGGAAACAGATGCGCGAGTGCGGATTGACGGTTTGAGTCTACGCTGGTTAGGTTGGCTTGTTTACACAGGGTATCAATTTCGGGAGTTATTTACGACGGTATATTTTTCATGTTTTTTCATTTACGACAGGGTGTATTTTTGGATATCTTTATTTACCACAGGGTCAGGGTTTTTTACCTTGGGCCGCACACCCCTACCAACTTTTCTGTCAAGTACCCCAGGGCCTTAAAGGCATACAGCTCATCAAAACCATTTTTGTGTATTAATTTGAAAAAGAAGTTTATAACCCTATTAAAGTAGTATAAAAAAAACAATGCCCTTTTTACACATTTTTGTTCACAATGATGCTTACCACCCACTGATTTGAGTTGAACACCCACCACAAATGAGATATATTGCAATTTTCTCGTCACTAAAACTAACCAGCAATGATAAACTAGTATCAAAGTTATTTCAGAAGCAGTTACATATAGTTGGTAATGAACTTTATCAGGATTTCCAGTCCAAAGCTTAATCTGCATCCCTGACTTAACAACTCCAGAACTATTTCAGAAATGTCATGAAAAGTTCACCAGACAACAATTTTATGGGAATAGATTCAATACATACTATCAATCTGCATATTTTGCTGCATGTAGTGCTTGTTGTGCCAAATTGTATGAACAGCAAGTGTTGTAGAATATTATTTGGCCATATGCAGTTACCTATTGTCTCCCTAAAAGTATGAATTAAACATTGGTGTGCTGTGTGTATTGATTGTATACATGCATTCACTAAACAATGTTTCTCACTAAAATGATCAATAAACTGAACTCTTTTTATGTTAATAAACCAATTTAGATTAACTAACTGGCTAAAAACATACATTCCCTTCAAATTCTAGACTTTGAAATATTTTCTACTCTATAGAAACCATAAAAGGCATTATCTGGAAACCATGCAATAACATGCATATATAATGCATTTAAGTAAAATATATATCTAGTTTTAATAATTTGAATTTGTTATGGGTGTTAAAGAAAGAATTATATGAAGCATAAAATATAAAATAATTTAACTGCACTTGCTTAAAACGGAAATCTGTTTTAGTATACATGAAAACCCACAGAGTGTTGAATGAAAGAGATCATTCCTTGGGGGACTTTATAGTGTATGCTGACAGGGATGTGCGGCTGTGGGATACCTTTTGATGAATTTTGGTATATTTCAGGCCTCCTTTTACAGCTTGTGGTATATTTTTGGAACAGTTTTCGGTCTACTTGTCACAGGAAATAGTGTACAAATATCTCATAAAACGAATAACAGTATTTTGAATATTAAAAAACATTGAAATATCAGGATATATTTTGGAATTTTTGGGGTCCAAATTTCCACATTTATGGTATAGATTTTACCCTCGACAGCACATCCCCACCCATCGGGGAGTAGCTAAACAAATCATTACATATGGTTACTATGTGCCACTATTTCATTCACCCTTACCGCCAGCATGTTTATTCTGGTCATAGAGTGGGCTTATCTAAATATCACATGACTAGTCTCATGTAATACTCTGGCCTTCTTTTTAGATGGGATGTGCATCTAAAAATATCCACCTGTTTATAGGGAGTCCAGTTTTGATACAAATCTGTAGGGGTTCCATCACAAAAGGGGATCCATTTTAGGGCTTCTGTTCAGAAAAATCCTGGAGACACTATTTTTAAATGAAAGTATGATAAAAAAGCCTATTTTTACAGATTTTTGGTGAAAAGTATACCTGTTTTTAGAATATTTTCTGTGAAAAGTGAACTCCTTTTTAGGGATTAGTGAAAGAGTGTCATCTAGCACACCCTATTTTCATCTTGTATGTAAATGCCCCTAAGGCACTCATCCTCTTGGTAATCATATTCTGTTAATGAGGCGTATAGGTAGTGCAGATGGCGCTACTGTTGCATGCATTTTTATTAGCCTGTCAAGCCTATTATTATTAATAAAATTCACGAAACAGGGGTTAGTAGAAATTAAGGATATAATTTGATTAAAGGTTGGTGTGATCCTATTTATTTTTTCAAAATTATGTCATATATTTAAATTCAAGCGTTATTTATGCTAAATTCTGCCAAAAAGGCAACCCTAAGCAGCACATGTATGAAGTAACATCCCTTATATATATATACCCACTGTTTAAAGTGACAATTTAATTATCCCAATGCCTGTTGCCTCTAGATTAAAACAAAATCCTCATCTCTTCACACACTTTTAAAGTATTATAAAATTCTAATTTTATAAAAGTTTGAAGTGATTATGTAGTGCTTTGACTATTCAACATTATAACCATACCAAGTCGTACGTATTACTGGTGGACAAAGCTTGCAACAATTGATATTTTGGGGGGGGGTGTATCTCGGGTAGCCATTTCTTACAACTACCCATACTCCCCCTACTTTACACTATAATTATTACAAAATTCCTTGACATTCATATGGAAAAAGGTTGTTATATACTCTGAGAAATGTCATTTTCCCTGTCAGGGAGCTAGAAGTTGGCTATTAATTACAGCAACCTCTTGCAAAAGCACAAAAAACAACCTTGGTTTGAGCTTGGTTTTAAATGTGTCTTATTAGGGTTGTTCATAGGTTTAGATTGCCTTCTCATAGTGTATAGATTGTCTCACATGCATGTAAGATTTATGATGTGAGTTAATATTTAATATGTAATTGTTTGTGGCCTCTAGCAGAATCTAAGGCAGTTGTCATGGTCAAGGCATGCATATTTTCTGTTACAGCATTATCTACATACATATTTATCACAGTATTAAACCAAGACAATTTGGCCATTTCTAATTTTCATGTTAATTTAAACACAACAGCAAGATGCAAACTTTTGATTTGTACAAAACTTTTTTTATATCTCATTAAATTGCAAGTCTGGTATTTGAGGATTTTACTTTGTGATCACACAATTCCTAGACTGAACTCTCTTATATCTACATTTAGGGGCTGTTTTTTAACCTATTGTTAGTGTATGCGGACCCACCATTAACACAAGTGCCCCTCCCAGTCTCTTTTGGGTAAAATTTTAACTTTTGTTTTAAAACTTATTAAGTGATCATTATCTTTATCCAATATCCAAACATTTATTCAAATCCACACCACCCCATAACTCAACTGCATATATTAACTGATGTGTACTTCACGCTTTTTAGCAACTTACATAATTTTTCTGCTTATGTGTAATAGTATAAAGCCCGAGCTGAATGGATAAAGAAATTACAACAATAATATGCAGAAAACTATATAATTCCAGACATCTTGCAAATATTGATTTTTGCATTGTTTACCTATAGCTAGTGCATCACAACAAAGATTGCTAGGTCCCTCACTAGATACACAATACACAATTTGATTATTTATATCAATGTTATTGAGATGCTTATCTTTCTTTCAAAAAGGATGCAGCTTTTCAATCAGGAAATTTTAATTTAATTTATTTAAAGTAATAAAGGGTATGGAGCTGGTATAGATGTGGTTTGACACCGATTTTCTATTGATTTATTACAGTGAAAAATCTCAGCATTACAGGATCATTTACAAAAGAACACTGCCTTTGCTAAAAGGCTATCTAGTTTAATTAGAATGAGTCCCCCTTGGTAATCTTCTGTTTGATTGCTCCGTAATATGGTTGATTATCTTCCTCTTCGCAATCTGAGTTATAGCACAACTGAATTAACAAAATTCCGAAAAAGTTGGGTTTAGAAATAAATTTGTATAGGCTTCATTATGATAAAATATTCGGGTACAGTATCCACTATTCGCGACAATATTTAGAATGGCAGTGTGCTTGATGAATGTTACTCGTTTTTGACATCGTATTATGCACTTGTTCTTTGGTGTGTAACATCACATTATTATGATAGGTTGTGTTAAAAATATAAGAAAAGTCATACCTTATAGATACAGGGGCAAAGTACAATTATATGCAACGTGACAGCAACGTGACAGCAACGTTTAATGTGACTGCACACTGTGTTAATAGTAATATTTAAAACTTGTTCATGAGTAAATGAATTTTTAACAATTTTATTATTTGTATTTTACAGTTACGCATACAGTTTAATGACCATGCTACATTAACTTATGAATATCCATCTGAAAAAATTATGTTAGAACATATGCCCCGGTCACCGGGTAGCACATACGCTGATGATGTTGCTCATATCATTTTGACAAGAAACGATGATTCAGATGAGGACGATACTGAACACTCGACTCCAAGTAAAAGCTTGCAATCCTCTCCAGCTATTGGCTCAGCAGGTGTGTAGGGATTCAAATATGCTATGATTAAATTAAATTTAAATATTCAAAATATAGTAAAAAGTGGTTTTTTCTTCAAAGTTCTACAATGACCTGTTTTTTGATTTCAGCATATTATAATTTCTGGCTATGAGAATTTAAAAAATAATGCAAATTTTAACAGAGCTGAAATGAGGTTTGCTGAAAACATAACAATACGGATGAAATCATTCATTTGTAGTTCTTAAGCCTGTATTGCACTTGAGTAAGAAAAGCTATTAAATCTTAAATTTTGAGTTATAGTTGAAAGTAAAATTCCATTTTATGATATAACAGACATGTACCACATTAAAATACAGTAAGTATATATTTGGTTTGTAATATCAAATACAAAATGTTTTGAGGTATCTAGTAATTTATTTTTATGGTATTTGTGTTAATTTTTAGGTTCTTTGTCTAACTACCAGTCTCGATTCCAAATGAAGTACGAGTTCGGTATGAATCCGGCCACTGATGATGTCATCAGCCCTATGCGCCCTAAAGAAGAAACCCCAGAGGAAGGGGAAATTGCCATAAAGCCAGCAGATGAATATGAAACAGCCATGTGGTCAGATTCGACCAATACAGATATGTTATTTTGAGTTTATCTCACCAGAATTATATTTACAGTATTGATAAGAATTTAATATATTCAAAGATGTTTGTGAGACTATCCACAGTGTCTCACCAATCTTGTATCACTCAGAAATATGCCTAGATGATGATTTATGAGCACATTTTTAATATGTGCACACATCATGATTACTTGTTTTCTAGTAACAGTTTGTGTACTATGCAATCATAGCATGCTGTTTGTTAGAAATTTTGAAATAAATTTTGCAGTTATGCATATAATAATCCCAAAGTACACTGTGATTCTACTGTTTTCTGTATATAAGGTATTGAATTATTTTGTTATTTTTATTGAAGAAACATTTGTGGTAGTCAAGTATTTTAGTAACATTGCCTTAAATTGGTCAGTTACCAGTCATGGTTTGTGTTGTTTGTTATTAGCAGTACTTAGACATCTACTGTAATAGCATAAACAACAAAGAACACATGCAGTTTCTCAAAGGACAATAATTTCATTGAATTAGCTGTGTTGTTGAATCATATGTTACATCACTGCCATGATGAATGTTTTATCATTACTTTTCTTCATGCCTCTATATACTGTCATGTAATGTTGATACAGCACATTTAGTTTTAGCTTGTCAGTGATGCCTGTTTTGGTAATTCATAACTTTTAATCTACTTGATAAGTATATAAATTGTGATAGGTTCCACTATATTTAACCCAGTTAGTTAATTTTACTAAAATTAACTAAAACAGGCAAATCTTTTGTTGATGGCATTCACTCTCTTTATATATTTGTTACGTTTTACTTTATCCAGGCTATACCTATCAATCTGCCATTGTTTAATTGTAACCAGACTGTTATAAGAAAATGAAATATAACTTAATCTAGCAATTGTGGAATAGACAAAAACCTTGTAGTCAATTCAGTTGTACACTAGTCGTTTGGTACGAAAGATCAAAAGAAATCTTAAATTTTTCCTGGCTAAAAGTTGAGCTTTTGGCAAATGCTGAATTTGACCTGTTTTTTGTTGTATGTTACATGTGATAACTTGATCTGTATATAACTATTATCATTTAATACTGAGCATTCTCTTGTGCTGAGGCTTTATATTTTTGTGCTTAGACACTTTTAGTCGCATTTTAATATTAGTATTGAAAGACATTGTGTAAAATGTATACGGAAGGTTTTCATAATTTGTAACTGAATATTTGACAACATGCAGTATCATTATTAAAAATACTATTTTGTCCTGCTTTAATGTTTTTGCATGGTTAATCTAGCACATACCTATATAAATTAATAATAGTTACTTAAATTGATGCATTTGTTTTCTGTATTAAATATAATATAACTTAATGCTTATAACAGATGTGAATTAAAGGATTTTAAATCCCATTTATGTACTTGTGGAACAGATATTTATTTGAAATGTAAGAATATTTGTTTTTGTTGGTTGCAAAGTTGAATACTGAATTTTAAAACAGTTGTATGTTGCTCAATTATTGTATTTTGGTTATGCAATTTTGATTGTTAAAAATTATAAAGACTAAAAATGAACTGCCAGTGGTTGGAAATGTATCGAGACTTACGTTGTTTCTAGTGATGAAGTATGTACAACATTCTTTTGTGTGATAATGTAAATAGCATCACTTATATAGAACTAAGTTTCACAAATAAATGAAAATCATCGTTTATAATTTATAATTGTTACTTTATTTCTTTTTCATAAAAGCATACTTTAAGCCTGCACTGTCATGAAAATACATAGCCGACTAGTTGCAGTACTGTGCAACACCTGTTGCTTTTCAAAATGATACTTCCTACCTAGAATATTAAGTTTCCACAGTATATTAAAGAATAAATACAAGGAAATATTGTTGAAACATCTTGTAAATTGCCAACAAAGAAGAAGTACAAAACTAATTTAATCATGATTTATTATTTGTTTCTGAAATAATAACACAGACAGCAAAGTATTAAATTAGTGTCAGAAAAAAATATTAACTTCGATAAAAATCGTTACTTCCGCAGATTGCAGTTTAAAAAAGAAGCGAGAATCTTGTTTATCCATGATTCAATCGATCTGGATCATCATTCATGTGAGCTATCGATAGGAGGCGCTTTTGCATAGATTCAGTGCGCATGTCTTCTATTTCCTTTCTTTCTTTCAAAAATGGCGACTCCGGCGAAGCAGCAAAAAACTGAAGAGAAAAATAATCATGACGCAGATCTAGAGTCAAATAGTAAGTTTCAACGTTCTCACTTGATGGTAAATGCAAATCTAGCAATACTTTATCAAAATATTTATGTCAGAAAGTGCTGACTTCTCAAGTAAGAGTAAATTTAACATCTCGAAAGTTTTGCATTGTTTCCACACCGGTGATCGGGAACATGTGTTTAGTGAGAATAGCTTCGAGCGATCATACTGGCTGTCTACCGGCATTGTACATTACGCCATTGTTCCCAGTTTATTGTGTGTGAAACTAAAATAACCCTGTGTCGTCGTACAGTTAGACTTCACCTGTCATAGCCTTACACAATAGACTCGATATCATTGAACTGTTTCGGCAAATATTTGACTCAATACTACAATAGCCAATATCAGAACTACATGCTGTGACCTATGAGTATTAATAAAAATCGTTTGATTTTGTAATACACTATTGTCAACACTATTTATTTTACACTGTAAGGTAAAGACCAACAAGAGGCTGTAGAGAAGATTGATGAAGTACAGAATGAAATTGACAGATTGAATGAGAATGCGAGTGAAGAAATATTGAAAGTAGAACAAAAATACAATAAACTACGACAACCTCATTATCAAAAGCGAGCAGGCCTCATAGCGAAAATTCCCAATTTTTGGGTGACTGCTGTATCCTTTGTAACTTTGTATATATTAAACCTTCCGCCTAAATAAAGGATTGTATTCTGAATAGCATGTAAGTTAATTGAGTTAAGTAATTAATTATCATTTTGACAAAACTATTCAATATATTTTATGGCTAAAAATATTTCTAAATTTAATAACAAGTTTCTTTTAAAAAGCATTGATTATAAATATAAAATTTTACAGTAGAATTTTACTTCTTTATATTCTGAAGCAAAAGATTTCTCACTTTCGTTTGGTTGTGTCAGAATCTAATGTCTGTTGTAGGTGCATATATA
>JAOXYB010032509.1:0-14419 GCA_028565635.1 Phoronis ovalis
CATATATATTTTCATTTTATAGGACATATATCTATATATTTTATATTGGTACTTATGGTGTTGAATGTTTGCTTGGGTATTTTTTGTTTGCAATAAATAATTATATTACATAAAAATGTACACAAATTATGAAATCAAGGGCTAGTTGAGGGGCATAATACAAAAATAGTAGGCCTGTGTCATACGTACATACTCCATTAGTTTTTGACACAGCTGCACTGATTTTTCCTCGTTGTAAAGCTTGGATATATGTTGACAGATACGCTAACTTTCTTATAAAAAGATTTCAGCTTTCAGCAGTGTGTTATCATAAACGCTAAACATTTGTTTTAAAGATCTTTTGGAACTAGAAAATGCCACAACTAATTTTACATCAGTGTAATTTTATCTGGTATTTTAAATATTCCATTATTAATCATTATCATTATATCAGGTTATCTGAGGTAGTAAATTATAACTGGTATTTGGAAATTACAGTTCACACTGGTCTTCATTTATGTTGATATTCACAGCAGCATCCTTACAATTCATCAGCGGTACCCATACATGCAGTATTTACGCACTTGAGTAGTTTCCGTCGTAGGGGAACTGGCGTCCTTTACCAGGAATGACAACATCGTTTTCTAAAAAACCGAAAAATGAAAATAAAGCTCACAACAAAATTATTCGTGAACGCTCGGTATTGCCATATGATTATTTGTCTAGTATCGGAGATGTAGCAACACTGACAAAAATTAGCTAACCAAATTAAATACGTTTTGATTTATTTGGCGAAACACAATTTTTTATAATTCTTATGAACTGAATATAATATGCTTCAGTTTTTGGTTTCTTTTGTATACTTCTTAAATTATCATTAAAAAAAGTAATCATCCTGAAAAGCAAAATGTCATAGGCCTGATTTAAATAGTGGCATCAAGAAAAACTGACGATATTTATGATTCTACCTTACTAGAAACAAAAGACGGAAGATATCATGATATTTATCGAAAACAAGATTTTTTAGAAGCCTCGTTTTATTTGTTTATCGTAAGACAGTTTTGTTTGGAAACTGTTAACACGATGACATTCTTTGTTGTCGTTCCGGAAACCCCTGAAATAGTTGCGCCTACGCCTGGTGGAGGTACTTGGCAAGAAACTTGGTGGGTGTAAAAAAACCATAACCCATGTTAAAAATTGTTTTCCAAAATATACCCTATGGTAATTTTTTTCGAAATGTCATTCTTAAAAATAACAGAGTCAGTGCGGA
Organism: Phoronis ovalis; assembly: GCA_028565635.1. Lineage (NCBI taxonomy): Eukaryota > Metazoa > Phoronida > Phoronidae > Phoronis > Phoronis ovalis. The sequence goes on from JAOXYB010032509.1 coordinate 1,250, forward strand.
AGTAACTGTTGCTATGGCGAGTTTATGGTCGAACAAAAAAATACGCTATTGGTAACAAGTATTTATTGAAAATATAAAATTTGTTTATGCCACATTGCGCTCATAAACAATATTTAAAATGGATGTCGGGGCAACCATTAGAAGATAAGTTATTAAAAAAAAATAAGGAAAAAAGACTATAGTTTGTTGTTCATACCCTCTCCAAATTTCAAGAAATTGGTTAATTACTTGTAATTATATGCAAATCAATAGGATAACTATATTTCAGCGGTGTTACACTATTGATATCGATATCCAATATATATGGTGTTATTCGTAAATGAGTTTTTTGATTTGCAAAATGAAGACGGCATGCACCTACACAATGAAAATATGTATCGCGAAAATGTCGTTACAACTACTCAATTTTAGAAAACCTCTTGCTCGTGTGGCAATCCAGTGGAGATCATATTCATTCATTTCATTTGCTTCCGCGTAACTGTTTTCAGAGACTGCTTATAAATTATAAAAACAGTCTGGGCAAAGAGTAGCCGTGATAGGTAAAAACTACGGCGTGACACATAAATAGCATTAAATGCTTGGACACCATGTGCCAGATCAAAGTTATTTTTCATTTTACAGTTAATTACATAGATTCATAAAATCGTGAAGCTTTAAAATATAACAAAAAACTACTTACGAATTCTGCTTATGGAATCATAAACAGTTTTTTCATTAAATGCTGTCATTTTCAGTTCAATAGGTGTAAGTATTGGTCGCATACTTGAATAAGAAACAGATTGGGTCCAGAATCCATCAGCTGTCCTAGTTAGTGGTATCCACTGCCCCTTGGTGTTGGAATGTTTAGCGTACATCTTCGTAATAGGGTATCTAGTCAATGCAACAAAATTAAACTCAAAGTGATTCTCCACCATTAATAAGGACTAAATTAAACGAAATCATTTCATTACGTAAAATGCATTAACCAATTTTATTTAGTTATGTTTTTCCCTATGCTATCTATATCTAATAGGCTGTTTGAAAATAGAAGGTGTTGGCAAGCTAAATTATTTATGGGCTTGCCAAACATTTCGAATTATAGTAAACTGTACTACCCAAAAGTAGAGAACGTCAATGGTCGTTCGTTTTAAAAATATTTTGTTAACATTTGTCAGACAAGATAGTTAACGCATTTATGGAATATTACAAACCTTTCATTCCTTGCTTGAAATTTAATGTACCATTCGTGACTACCTTGGAATTTGTACTCCAGTTTATGGTTACCAACAGGACACTGAACAGCTTGCCATTGAATATCCCACTTACCATCACCATTCAAAGCAAAATCAAGGTCACCTACAGTGTTTTTTGAAATGTTTAGACTTTTTGAGAAAACAGTTTTACTAATAACTCTGCCATTTTGAACTCGAAAAGTAAACCTACATTCCATTACCATATCGTTGTAATATATAAATAATAAAACTAAAGCAGCATTTCTTAATAACTCGAATCTCTATGGTAAATCGCCTACCGTCAAACTGATGTAATAATTATTTAGTAATTGAGGTACAAAATCTATATAAATGTAGCGGACCATACGAAGGTATCTAAACCCTTTCTTGGTATATTGTTATACTGATATCTGATCACAAATGGTTTCTGTTGGCAAATGAAAAGATAACATCCAGAGTCAACGGTCACGTGGACTAAAACTCTTTTAGGTCCACTCTGACCCAACTCGGTAACCATTGAACAATACTAGTACACTTGCTCACACTAAGGCACAGAGCATTCTGGTTTTCAGCGTCTGTGTACTAACAACTTCAAGTCGTAAATTGGGAAACACGCACAATCACTTACCTGTATCACAACCAGGACATTGATCCATGATATACACAATCATTTCTCGACCTGATGGCAATGGGTTGGTTCCGGCTCCTATCCCGTTAGCTGTGACCTAACGGTATAAAGTAATAAGAAAACCCAAATTAGAAAAAAGTAAATACATACAAGAAAAACGGAATACAGGCAAGTGAATACAAGAACGCACTGCACTGCTAAAGAAATGTAGAAACGATCGCCGAACATTCAAATGTAACTTGTACTAATTAAAGAACGCTGGCAAGTAAATGATTCAGAAATACGTTACTGTGAGAATAATTAAATTATCTAGCAAAACATTAAGTGAAAGTGCAAACTAGAACTATACACTGAACAACGACTGGACGTGGTCGGGCTTTTAAAGAAATAAAAATGAATAATTACTAACATATATTGATGTTAATAGAAAAATACTAATAACCTTAACAAATATCAAGTTTTACAATAAAGTTATTAATTACTTCAGTAATTATTTAGCTTTTTATATATGCAGGCACAATAAAATTATACATACTTTGAGACACATTCCACAGACGTAAGAACCCATGAATTGTTTGGTCGTAAGGGCTACAGGTGCATACATACCGGCTCCTACACCTGGTCGAGGATCCAACTGACATGTACCTCTTCTTTCTCCACCGGCACCATAATAGGTTCCCTATGAAAACGAAATAAAATGCAGTTTGAGAATTCTAATTAAGAAGTTATGTAACTATTATCACCCAGGAGATCCTTAGAGGTGTGCATCCAATTCAAATAATAACAACAAGCTGAATATATTATTTCGTTAATTTACCAACCTTAAGAAGATAATCGTCGTTTCTTTCGGAAAGATTTCCGATAATTTGACTAAAAGCGATTTACCGGCTGGGCGGCTTGTTTTCAAAAAAAAACTTCGATAACATTTTGAATAAAGTAAGCTTTTTGTGTGTCCTAAAGAAGATAACACTTTTGGCGTATGTTTCTATTTTTTCATCTTATCAACGTTTTTTGCTTACGTTGAAACCTAAAATTAAGCATATTAGCTATTCGATGACGCATTTTGAAACATCACTGCATATGTATTTAGGGTTTGCCATTAATTCAAAATTACAGTACAGGCAAACCGATATCCGGGATATTCTTTCGGAAAGATTTCCGATAATTTGACTAAAAGCGATTTGCCGGCTGGGCAGCTTGTTTTCAACTTCGATAACATTTTGAATAAAGTAAGCTTTTCGTGAGTCCTCACCTTTCCATTGATGCTACTTGTGAACAGCTGTTTGATTTCCGTTTCATATTTTGCCTCTGCTGCGCACAAAAGAATGAGGCACACAAGCTCTGAAATCATGATGCGGACAGACTTGAATCAAGCCTTTGCCTCTTTGTATCAGTACAAAAGTTTCAAATCTTACAACGATACTTGTCGCTCCGTAAATTGTCTCACTGCTAAGGCTAGTTTGCCACTATCTTATTATCACATTAAAATAAACTACGGGAACATGTCCACCTGTATTTTATATCATAAATACGGCATTAGAAATAATTGATATCTATATAAACATCCGATATCTATAATATAATATTTTATTTCTTATTGCCATCACTAGGAGACTAAATCCGCTTGATAAAAGAAATTATACATTTGAAAAACATGCTATAGTAAAAATAATGTTAAATCAGTATTAGTTGCATAATTGTTAAGAATCTGTTTTACACACTGTACTAATTTACCAACTGGTTCCAGGTGTATTTAATCATACGTGTAGAAATATTAGATAGAACCAAGTCCTTTCTCTGTGTTTAAATTACCTGAGATAAGACAAGCTAGCTCGGTCACGTTGCTTGAACAAAGCAGATGATCTGGCATGTAACCTTACCGTATCACACGGATTCCTTTATAGGTTAAGCAAATATAATTTCCAAAAATTCTGAGAAAGACATGTATACCTCTGATCCGGACTTCTGATGTCTGTCGTGTTCAACCTATTTCGTCTCAAGTGATAGAAGGTCAGATTACCAGAAGGCGGAATTTTGCAAAAACTTAAAATGGTGCTTTTACAGCAGGGTTGCCTAACATCCACCGATATACAATCGTTTTTCTTTCACCATAATTTTTTTATACATAACTTTGTACAAATAATCATTACATATAAAGCTACAAAACTGTTCCTTATACTTGAAATATTACGAGATGCTATGTCGTACATACTGTATGCAAGATTTTAGGATCATCGATCCACTCTGACCGAAACAAGCAGCCGCTGAAATAGTTCATCGGTAGAACGTAAATAGAATATACATTTCCTTATTATTAATTAAAACCAATTAACAAAAGCTTGAATCCTTGCATTAATTTGTTCCTATTATCCTATAGGTAATAGATCATGACTGATTAGGTTTTTGTTATCTTAAAATTATTTTTTAACCATGTTTATGTTTATTTGGATCAGATGCATGTTGCTGATGTTGTGAGCAAGAACACAAATGTGCATTAGAATAATTTATTCGTTGCAGTATGTTAACAATACATTTTTGTATCGTATCAGTATTATATACTGTGCCCTTTTCTTTCTTTTACAAAATGACATGCGTTTATAATTAGTTACTTTACGATTCTTGCCAATTGAAACAGATGTGTTGCATTCTTATATATAAAACAAGCATGATCAGTCTGAATAAATCCATCAGTTAGCACTAATTATTTCGTACCTTCCCGGAGAAGGAACGGAACATTAACGGATGGATTTATTCTGACTGCAAGCATAATCATGAAATAATTTTATTTCTGAGAACTAACTTCCTTTTATAATAAAGCTGCACATATAAGATGTCTTCTCAAGTTAAAAAGATAAGTAACAACTAGCAAGACACATTGGCAAGCAAATAAAAAAGTGAAGCATGTTCAAAGTGAAGCATGTTCAAAGTGAAGCATGTTCAAAGTGAAGCATGTTCAAAGTGAAGCATGTACAAAGTTTTATAATATTAAATATTTCAATTACGTTTACGTTGTTGCAGTATTTACTATTCTATTCACTTTTAAAAGGTTAAAATAATTAATGAAATCTAGCAGACTTATAATACAATACTTTCAGTTAGCTTAGCAATAAAAAATAGTGATACTCTTATTTTTACTTTTAAATCAGATATGTTAAACGTATTTCAATAACAGGTGACGTATAACTCAAAATTAAAAAGTCATTCCATTTCGTCATTATAATGTCAACTTTCTTGTTGGCTCTGACCATCTGTCATATGTAAATGCTTCCTATTCATGTGTATAAATCTTAAAAAGACACGCTTATAATTAATGATCACGAGTTACTCTCCGAAGAAACTAGAAAACAGTTAGCTGCAGTAGCAATTAATTTTTTTCATTAACGTGAAATGGAATATAGAATGAGTACTTTACACCACCATTTCGTACTCGCCAGTGTCCCTTGTTTCGCCATCATTGTCACCTTCAAGTTGCTCGTATTGTATCTCGTCATTACACGCACCTTGTAAATGGGTATAATTATGTTGACTTTCCTCGTGACTATTGATCGTTTCTTGGTTTTCGTACAACCTGCTGATTTGCCGAGTGTCTCCATTCTCATTCATTATCAATGCTTGGTTTTCATACAATCCCGTATTATGTCGAGTTTCTTCGCGACTATTGTTCGTTTCTTGGTTTTCGTACAACCTGCTGATTTGACGAGTGTCTCCATTTCCATTCATCACCAATGCATTTGCACTAGATGGTTCATCTACCATTGCCACCGATTGTAAGGTATTTGTGTTTTCATCCAGCTCCATATCGTTTGCTTTCGGAGTTTCTTGCCTCCATTGTTCTCGACGTCTACTAGAGGGATAATAAGTGAAAAAAGATAAAACTGAAATACTTTGAAAGAATGTTATGCCTGTAGGATATGTAAGCCGAAATTAAATTACCATAATAGACAGGACAAGCAATCAACATGGGACATGTTTTTAGAAACTTATTTAATACACATCAGATACTACAAATAATTAATATGCAATTCAATATGATTATAGACCTGGAAATGTTATAATTCGAAAACAACAAAAACCTGCAACGTAAACTATTATTTTCATATTCTCTTGCAAGTAAAGCGCACATATTGTATAAATAGCTTCAGTATTGTGATTTGTACTTACACGAAAACTATAATTAACACAACCAATACCACCCCAACAATCAATGCTCCAGTCACTCCAGATATTAAGGGAGTCTTATTACTGAATCGCTCAGCTAAAAAGAAATATTTATTTCAGAAACAGTTTTAACAACTTAGTACCATGGACTTGACGTAAATTATATCTATAAAAAGGCAACATGTTAATTTTCGTAAAACATTCAACCACATGCAAACCTTTTACGAAGAACTAAGAAACGGATGACGTCTTTTATATACATCACCTTTTATGGCGCCAATCGAATTTGCCAAGCTAACATAAGACTGCTTTTCAAACTAAAAAAAACGAAAAACATAAAAATGCCATTGAAAGAAATACTCAGCTAATATTTAAGGCAAAGTTAATGTAATTGTTTCCTGTTGACCGAGAAGTTATCTCATAATGATTGCAAGGTTTGTATAATGTAGTTTGTAAATTTTCGGTCGTCACGAAAATCAACTTATTATATTGTTGTCTCAGGTACAGTACTTGCATTGTTGCTATATGATATACAGTTTGACAGGTTCGATACAATTCCAGATGCATTTATCGAGCTGGCGTGTTTCTTACCTGCATCATAGGTAATGTACAATTATTATTTAATTGTATATGTATGGCATTGCGTGCTTGTCCTGCTCTGGATACTGTCCCAAATAACACATCATAGAAATGTCCAGGGATAAGCGGTGCATTGTAATATCCACCGTACAATTCACCATCCCCAACTACAAATGTATATGGGAGTGAATCTGGTAAAATCTCGGCCGCAATATAATAGGAATTCCCAGCAGCTAGGGCGGCGGAATAGTTCATCACTACACTTAATTCGAACTCAGTCAAATCCAATGACTCTTTTTCACTTCCTGTCTCTGCTGTTATGTCCTTGACAACTAGTCTGTATGCGCTGAAACATGCCATAGTTGAAAAGTAATACTAAAACGTGCGTGAATATTAATCTGATATAAAACAAATAAATATGAACGAGTCAAACCGACGTATTGGAACTTTTAGGCGCAGATAGCGCACAATTTTTTATCCAAAATGAATTTCGCTTTCTTTTATTTCATTTTTTACTACGAGTCTAAGCAAAAAGATACCTAAATGTTATAGTGTTATCGCTACGTATCTTTGATAACTGTAAAGTTATTGTTGTATCTGTCTCTTCTTCATACAAAATATTCGGAGCATCAGGTGTGACAGGAACTGAAAAAAATATCAAAAAGCTACCTAAAAAGATGATATACTTAAAGTCAACTTGAGGGCATATGATGTTGTAACGATTTTAGATACAAAAACATTAAGATTAATTAATATCAAAAGAACAATATAAACACACGCTTGTCGATTTGTAATGTTCTCCCTTCAATAAAAACACAATTGTTTCGATGATTATATCGTAAAAATGAAAAGGTCCATTGTACCTTTTGGCATCGTCCAAAAGTTAAGAGTTCTTGCAGGTCCAAATCCTATTTTAGTTTTGGCTTTCACAGAATAAGTGTACATTGTTCCTGGTTGTAATACCTCTAAAGGAACAAACAAGTTGTGCATGTCTGTGTGGGCTTTCCTAAATGTCGTCCCCTCATCAGTTACCTTTGCGAGTAACAATAAAAATAATATTTTAGAAAAAAAAGTCCACACAGTTCTTACTTTTTGTTGAAGCGCTATAACTCCTAGATGCGTAGGAAATAAAAGTTTACAACATAGAATATATCAGCAAAGATTTGGGAAACATCATCAAATTTTATATACATTTCGCATTCAAGATGTTATACTTGCTAGCTAATGTATACGTTCTCTACTAGACAGGATTAATAACTATTTCTGTTTCTCGCCATTACAATTTTTCTTCCTGCACCGCCTATGACGATTACTTCAATTGTTACTTGTATTTGAAATTTAATGCAAAGTGTCAATAGCATATATATTAATCTCCATTTGACCTCTTTATAAATTAATGGGAATTTATCGTGAAGAGTGAACTCAGTTATCATTCGTAGACAAGCTGCATGGAGACGAGGAGTGACATCAAAGTCATATTGATGTGTATTTTGAATTATACTGGATTTTCCATAGCAATATATATGATGCATTCAAATATGATATAAAATACCTCATATTCTATAATGTTACCACGCTTTATTTCTGGTTCCATCCATTCCAAAACGGCAGTTGTTTCTGTAATGTTGTTCACGGCAATACAAGGTGGAGGATCCGGTACTAAATTATACAAAGGGCAAATAACTATTTCTGAGAATCTAAAGAGGGTAATCCATGCCATGCTTAAACAACTTAAACCAGTAGAAGTTGTAAAAACACTCACTGTACATGTGTGTCAAAAAAATCAATAAATGCGAACCAAAATTGTTGTCTTCTTTGTCTCTGATACTCCTTCTTGTGTTATCTGCCATTTGAAGCTTAATTAAAACTCCTCAAGGTAACTTTTAGCCAAGTCTGCAAGGTAGAAATTTCGAGTTGGTCAGAGTGGTAATGAATTTGTACGCTAAAAGTCATCTTGAGGAGTATTAATCAAGCTTCAAATGGCAGATAACATAAGAAGGAGTATCAGGGACAAACAATACAACAATTTTGGTGTGAATTTATTGAATTATTTTTTGACACACGGTGAGTGTTTTTGCTAGAAGCCAATTTCTACTGGTTTTAACACTGTCTGGGCCATGACCCTACGGTAAGACTAATTTTGAATAACAAAAGTTGCACATACAATTATAATTACGTAATGACACTATGTCATGCCGGATGTCCTACTAACTAACAATATGGGTTAACGAAAACTTTATACCTAAAAATAACTATTGGTAAAATAGTTTTCGCCTATTTGTTCAACAATGCAGGTCACGGTTACTAATCCATTGAATTTTTAAATTAAATTTATTTATTGCAAAAAGAATAAATAATACAAAAAAGAACAAAAATACATAAAGGAACAAATAATGCAATAAACAAATTACGAAAACTATAATGTGAAAAAAACATATTGATACACAATATTCAAATTTATCAAATTTCTATTTTCTATCGTAATTAATATAAGTTCTAGAATTAAAAATTGATATTTTTAATTTGTTTATACACAAAAATATGTCTAACGACAAACGCTATAACAAATCTGCCTTTCTAATAACTTTGCTATTATTAGGCGTGCAGCAAAAACCTGCCATAAATATTACATGCCAAAACATCAGTGAACATATTGAAGTAGAACATACTTCCTTCAACCGTTTTCCCTGTTCCAGAGGCTGCCGGTCCTTTTCCTTCTTTAGTATATGCATATACCTACAATAACGAAATGGAAAAAAATCCAATTTGTACAATCTCATTCAAAATATACTATTTAAAATAATAAAAAGCACTATATACAAGCAATCTTTATCGCAATGTCATACTGTGTCGGTAATTTAAAGGGAACTCCCTTGTTCACACATTGACATCATATGCCACGATTGTAATTCACGATAACAATAATCTTTTCGGACAACTTTGTTTATAAAACGCTAAGCCGATTTCAAGAGAACTCGCAGGTTACAGCTGAACAAATTAACCTGAGTTGACCAAAGGCCAACTTTTGAGCAGCCACGATTAGGTCGTGTAGAACATACCGAATCCAGGGTCGAAAGAGATGTTTGGCGATGTCTCCCGCATCAACTGTATCATCTTAAACCTTTCTAGTTTTAAAATGATGCGTTTGTTTGAAGGCTGGTTTAAATAGCACATGAAGTATGTATATTTAAGCCTCACAATGTTCCGCTGCACCACCTGCTATAATATTTACCATTACAGAGAAATATTATACAGAAATAGGCTTCAAACGTGATTTTGCGTTACTCCAGGAATAAACTTTCAAGACGGAAGATTTTTATTCATCTCATGTTGTTCTGCTTTGTTATAGGGATGCACTTAATGCAAAATGAACCTGTGGTAAAGAGTTATTTGATTTCTAGTGTCTCCCGATAAAATAATTATAACACATCTGTTCTCCAACCGTTTCGATCAAGTGACTATAAGGTTACACATCACGAAATCTTTAAAAAAATGTACATATAAAAGGTTCCCGTATGATCTTAATAGCACAGCGAAAAATAAAGGTTAACCATAATTAATGTCTATTGATGATTAAGCTTCTGAGTAGATCTAGGATTCGTGCTCTTGGATTACATCAGTCACCCGGTAGACGTCGCAAATTTAAACATGCTGCTACCGTTTTTCAAATTAATCGGTCATGTTGGTACGCTGATAATGGTTTTTGTAAGTAAGGGAAGACGAAGATGACAAATCCTGTGATCCCCAAAATATACAGATTTAGCGATAATTTTATTTAATCTAGAAACTTCACGATTACATGTATGCAAACGTGTGATGTCTATCACATATTGATAAAATCATGATTTGATATGAAGAATGACGGCAAAGGCAAGAATTACTGCTATTGGCTTTTATCACAACCGGATGACCTCGCGAGCATTTCTGAACTTTCCTTAACTTTTAACAGTTGTCTATATTGATCCTTTATCTCAATCCTAGAGCCCGATCGAGGTATCTACATGACACAGAAACCTATTCTTTTTGAAAATTACACAATTTAGAGATTTAATCTATGATCATTTGTCCTTTAGATCACCTTTTGCCCTCAGCAGGATTAACTCTTCCTACCTTGGGAAATGTAGAAGTTATGTAGATTGTTCAATTCTCGAGTTATGGCATAAAGTATTCCCATACTTGTACCTTAACCGTCTTCGAGATGTAAAAGTAATTTTAAGGTAGAACAAAAAGAAAAAGAAATAAGGAAAAAAGAAACTTATAAAGAAACGCGCAAAACTCAACTGCAGTCCTAATTAAATGCTCCCAAACTACTTGTATGTGTGGTAGACATATAAAGTTATAGACTGGCATCAGTCACAAGAAATATTAATTGGATTTTATAAATTTCTATGACAAATGCTGCTACATAAAATGTGGTTCTTGGCGCAGTGGAATCAGTCGATGAAAATCATTAACCTCCGTGGTGCAAAGCAATCGTTAGTGAAAATATTAGTAGACCTAGCAAACGGATAGCAAAGAAAGTTGAACCGGGAAATATACAAGCGGAAAATTTACATATCGATCCTTTAAAAGACTTTGTTGATCATATTTGTTAAGGTTCAAAGTGAGTAACTCTTTTTGTATACCATATGTGTGGCAATTGGACATCTATTTGAAAGTAAAGTGAACAATAGCTTGTAACAGAAATTGTCTGAATTGTATCTATACTGAAACTCAAACAAAACGTACCTTAAACACGTACTCTGTGTTAATAGTCAAATTAAGGAAAGTGAAGAATGTGCCAGTCTCATTTTTACAATTATCTACTGGAGATTCAGTTAGTCTTCTGTACAGACAAACTTCATATTTCGTTATATTTCCATGAGGAGGGTCTGGCGGCAACCACGTGAATTTTAAGAAATTAATAGAGTATTCATCCAAGGAAACGTTTCGTGGAGCTGGAGGCTCTACAAATGAAAAATTGTATTAATGAGTAAAATATTAAATTCTATGACTTCTTTTGATTAAAGTTGTAACGCGATAAAAAAAATCGTCGTAATATACTGGCACAACATTGCATAAAGCTTGCTTACAGTAGGTTTCCGAGTTATGCTCTTCGGTATATACAAAATATTGGTTTGTGATGCGGTAAAATGATGTCGGAAAATCTGTTGTGACGGGACATTGAGGAGGAAAGGGGGGGGGGTGGGAGTGACCACAGCTCACAGGAAATAAAATTGCCTTTTCATGAATCACAAGTACCATTGCAATCTTAAACGACCTTTCCACCTGGACAATAATAACTATTCATAAACAGGTTGTACACAACCTGTCACAGTCTACACTCCTGAGAAGATAATTATATTGGACGGCCATTCAAAATGGTTACAGCTAGCATACTCCAGGAATCTGCGATGGAGGGTTATTTATTACACTTTCATTTTGCAAATATTGCATCTGAGATGGAAATGGAGGGGTAGGGAAAATATTCAATCTCATTGCACAGAAGTAAAAAATGATACTCTGATTGCATAAACAAATTTTTTGCAACTGTAAAACAAAGAAATAAAACATATAAGGTTTATCACATTTCACGGACCGAAATAAGATCAAATAAAATTCAATAAATCCCACCGCACGAAAGTAAAATATGACCCTTTCACATTTGTAGGAAAATAAGCTTGGCCCCTTTTCCTCTAAATGCATGCAAGTACCCGAGTACCTGACGTAATTTCTTCTAGGGCGTAGCTTTGCAGTTTTAGGTATTTTAAGTCAATATGTTATACTTTTTGATAGAAGCAAAAATCAAAATGTTGCAATTGGAGTAGTGCGATTACTGGGTACGTATTATCACGAATTTCTCGAAATACGACCACACAAAAAGTAGTTTGTTGGAGAGCGGAAGCCCATATTATTCAGAGATAATAACTCCTGTAATAGAATGATAAAACGGAATGACAATTAATGAGCCTATTTCCTTTTTCTTTATTCGATTCAAAATCAACATTATTCTACTCAGAATCGTAGCTAGGGTTTTCTTTTTTTTCTTGAAACCCTCAATCCAATAAGGAAAGGGAGTAATAATTCCTTTGTATTTATTGAATAATGATTTTACGGATTATCATTAGGCTAGTGACAGGTGGCGCATGGGCAACAGCCCAGTTAATAAGCTTTCGACAATTAGGGGGGCTGCATGATTAATATTTTTGTAATTCATCACAGAGACTACGCATTGTGGTATAATTGTATATCTATTTAGAAACGACGAACGAGGTCGACTATTCATAAGTATTTAGGTCAGCTGTTGAGCCTTTCTAGATCTATCCAAAATAATTTACACACTCTTACAGCCACAACCCGGTGTACGGAAAGTAAGAGTCCCACCTTTTCTAGAGTCCTAGGACACCAGATTTCAGATACTGGGCGTCCTACATAGCGTCCGCTTTGAAAATGTGAGTCCCGGACACTGTGTAATAGGCGGACTCGCGATTTCAGTACACCTATCACGAAAATTATTGTCCTAGGACTCTGTATCGAGAGTCCTGTGACCCTCTGTCAGTGTCCTAGGGCAGTGGATCTAGAGCCCTAGGACAATCATATAAATATATATATAAA
>JAOXYB010032520.1:0-14415 GCA_028565635.1 Phoronis ovalis
TATATGTATATGTATGTATACATGTTTATATGAACTCAGGAAAAAAATATTAACTGAAGATAAAAAAAAAATATTAAGTCGGGGTGAAAATTATGATCTCAGGAAAAAAAATATTAACTCAGGATAAAATTAATTAAGTCGGGGTAAAAAATATGATCTCAAAAAAAAAAATATTAACTCAGGATAAAAAAATATTAATTCGAGGTAAAATTAATTAAGTCGGGGTAAAAATTATGACCTCAGGGGAAAAAATTAACTCAGGAAAAACAAATAACACTGGTGTCACTACTATGCTTCCGTATTATTATTTGTAATTTGACTTATGCAATAAATATAACAATCTGTCTCAGCACTTGACAAATCAAAGTCTTTTATATCCTGGCAATCAATGTAACCTACATTTTTTCCCAGGACTGCACTGTGTTTCATCATTCTCCAGCTATATAAAACGTTAATTTCAATCTGCTATACATAAGGTGCAGTTTAATCACCATTATATATATTATTTTTTTTACTGAAATTCGTCCTCATACTGTAGCTTTGGAGCACAGACCGAGGGTCACTTTAATATAGGTGGTTTTCGGACATATGTTTTGTTATTCTTAAATTCATCACAATATTCATCAGAAGTTGTTAATAAAAGATGCCGGTAAATATAAAATAAACGTAGTATAATAATTAAGTTTTAATCACATGTCTAATTGTCCATATAATTTTCCTATTTCTTGGTGAAACGACCATCCGACCTTGTTAAAATTCTAAGAAAAATATATTATAGCATAACTTAGAAGTTAGATAAAACAGCTTCAAAGTATAATAGTTTTAATACTTTTTGGCCGCTGCGCGTTACGATTGGTAAAAATTATTTTAGTTTGTTATGTTATAGTTAGCTAAAGAGGTTATAATTTGGACTGAAGAAATACTGTTGCTTTAGTTATCCTATGGCGTCATTCAGCAATGAAATTAAGTACGCATGACCATTCCACACAGGAATATCCACGTTTTCTTGCAAACTATGGTACTAAATTTCTGGAGAAACCCTTGCTTGGAGCTAGTGTCATTTACAAAATATGAGTGATGCCACCAAGTAGAAATGGATTTTACGTCATTAGGTTTTTGTTATATTCGAGTTAGTTTTTTATCTATTTTACGTCCTAAGTTTAATTTAAAAGTGATTTTACTTACTGAACACCTTAGGACACTTGTATCTAACCGAATAGTCGTCACATGAACCATCAGCTTGATCTGCATTAAAGCAGACTAAGCCCGCGCTTCTAGAACATACTTCTGGAGCTCGCAAGACATCATTAATTACACTAAGGTCACGGCTGAATATAGTTGTCCCTGTTTTACACTCAATGTCCAGAGGTGTTATACCTTTACAAACATCATTGCCTGCTAGCTGCAAGAATAAAATCGCTGTCTATTGCGTTGTTCCCCGGAAGCATCTTAATGTCAAAATTCTCGACGCAGTCATAAACTATCAGCTCCGATTTTCTTCAAATATTTTAGTAAATGCAAACTAGCATTAGTAATAGTTGCAGAATTCCTCACTTTCAGATAGACTGAGAGTCTCACTTTCAGATAGAGATTTTTTGTATTTAAAGTTATAAATAATGTCAATGATATTCACTAATCAGTCAGACTGACAGATATGTGGACAGTTTCAAGTCCTATCCCCGGTCCTACCCCTGAAAGTCATTCGGGCTAAAAATGTCTACACTTCTGATTTCTACTTATAACTGAAAACACGAGAATCTCGTTAATAAAAGCACTGGAACCAGAAAAGAATTGAAAAGAATAATGAAGAGCATAGGTTCCAAACAAAGTATTGCATACTAGCTAAGGCTATTATGCCTGATGCAATAATTAACATGATACTGAATAGACTGACGAAAATTGACTCCCAATTTCTCATAACACGAAGAAACTTTAAAGTATTATTTAACTATTGACCGGATCAAATCGCGACTTGAATCCAATTATCTTAATATGAGTATATTCAATACACATCGACAACAACAACAACAGCAGAAGCTTTGCTTACTCCGACAAGTACAAGCCGATTCGGCACGATTTGTAGATAATTTTGTCGAAATTCCTAGACAAGAATATAAAAGTACTAGATACCACTGTGCCATTGTTACCACATGTAGGTGCATGTAGAGGTTGCTCTAACCGATCCCACAACATGATTTATAAATAGAGCCAAAACTCATCCAATAACAGAAGAGGCAATTAAACATACCTACAAATAAACGAACACCCGTCTGTCTAAAACTCTTAAAAAATACAGCGGAAACAAGACTCCTAACAACTTGTTCTTTTTTGCTTGTTCTTTTCCACACAAAAAAAATCCTTCTCATGTAAAATCACGCGAATCGTACGACAAACTGACCTACAAATCATAAAATTTATAGCGGACCTCGGAACTGGGACATCGGGGATGTTGTCCCTCGAGGGAGGGACCTGAGTTAGGTTCTCCCAATAAATCCATTCAAAACGATCGATAAACTACTCACCCAGTTTCACTACCTTACTTAAAAAACAACTGGAGTTATTCAAGGAAAATACTGAGATCGGTGGTGACGACCTCTGGTTGGTTGAGACCTTCTTCGGTATTACCTAAACAATTAAAAGATTGTTTTAATTAACTTGCCCACCGAGTGTCATTACGCTAGGCTTAAAAATACTCTAGTTATAAACAAAAGAATATTTGGAGGATGGGGCTATAAATGGGGGGCTTTAGGGGGCCTTGGGGGATCTTTTGGGGTTGGGACTCTTCGCAAGCTTGTGGGCCCTGGGGGTTTCCGGCGCACTTTTAAGAAATAGGGTGGTGCCCCACTTGTGGATGGTCGCTGGCTGCTCTTTTATGTTGTGAGTTACTACTGTTGCTTTTATAGAGGGGATTGTATTATGTGTATACCCCTATCACCATTCACCAATTACAAAAAGGTAAATTCACCATTCACTATTCACCAACAATTTCTAAACCTCATTCTCATTCACCAGTAAATAGTGCAATTCACCTTTCACCACAGTTTTCAGCAATAATTCACCAATATATCAATTTACAAACTCGCATGGATGTGCTTACAAATCCTGAAAAGTTCTCTGACATTTATAAGATGTCTTTAGACAAAAAGAGTATGTAATTTATAAGTATGTCAATTATTTATTCACTTAATTATGACTATGCAGTCAATGCCTTCAGTTTATATTTTTAAGTTACGTTTTGTACAAATATATGTGATGTACCTTTAATTGTATGTTAAGTAGAATAGCAAAAGCTCCAAGACAAATATAATTTAAGAACAAACAGCAAGCGTGAATGATATTTCACTTTGATGTATAGTGCTAAATTCAAAAACAGTGAAATCTTTGAAATACTGTTTTAACATAGTTAAAACTAGCAAAGGCCAGGTTGCACACTCAACTTAGGATTATTTTATAACATAGTCTACATGTAGTAACAAATAACTACATAAAATCCTCAAATTTGAAGTTTCAAGCAATTTTAAGATTTTGACTGTTGACCTTTTCCGCCACTCAGACGATCTCTAAATGACCTTTTGACTTCATTTTTGAACTTTTTATCGAACATAAAAAATTTGACCTTCTGACCTCACAATGGCCAAATGACCTTAGATGACCTTAAAAGGACATAAAACCATCATTTTTGAAAGTTTCATGTAATTTTAAGATTTTAACCGTTTGACCTCAAATTGACCTTTTTAAATCAATGTCAGCAAATCCCAACCCCAGGATGTCACATGTCCAACTACAAGCTCGTAACCTTCTTTTCTGTAAGAACTTGTCGAAAACATGCTAGAAAAGGAAAATCTGACCTTTTGACCCCTAAACACTGGGAAAATCATCAAAAAGACCTTTGTATAACCTGATACAATCATTTTTGAACGTTTGAAGCAATTTTAGAAATTTGACATAATGACATCAAGTTGACCACTGACCTCTTTTTTTGTATGTCCCCCTCCTGCTGAGTCCATACATCAGTTTGGCGCCTGTAGCTCACATATGTTACATATAATTACATTATTTTACCTAGTGAATTTTCCTTGTGTATCACCTGCCAATCAATGTTTTCAACCAACATATTATTAGATAGATGTACAAAGCTGGATGTTATGTAGTAAGCACGGCATTCTTTCGTGTTCGTATTGTAACAAGCAATACTGCATGGCGATCCCTGCAAATTCAAAAGCTGACATTCTTGAGAGCAAGAAGCAGAAGTATTTCTCCGCAAACTCACATATTCGTGTGTAGAAACCAGCAATCTATTTGGTATAATACGAAATAGGCTGCCAGCAGTAGCAATTATAACCAAATTTACGACGGGAACAGAGAGCAATAGCAGCCGTTTGAAAGACATGTTTTGTCTGAAACTGAATGCTATACTTTATTTGTTAATATTTGAATTCTCACATTCTTTATTGATCATTGATCCTCGAAAAATTTCTAAGTATAATGTAAATAAATTAAAGTAAAAACCGATAGCTAATTAGAAATCCAAAACAGCATTTAAAAAATTCAAAATACCACGTTCTACATTAGGTGGTGTCGCCGTTTTCACTTTTATTCTTGAAGGAAATTATGTTTTCCCCCAAGTTATTGCGAAATTTCCATTATTTATACGTTATGAGATCAAGAGTAGGTAGAATATCAACAAGATATCGTAAACTAACAGACAGTCTATTTTGATGTCTCTATTGTTTCATAAATGACTACACCTAAAGGTGGAAAGGGATGATAGATATCAAAATATCGTACAATCTATTCTGGACTTCTCTGCCCAGCTCATAAAATACTCCATCTGGTGGATGAGAGGGAAGTAAGGATATTAAAACATCATAATAGATGATCCATTCTGGGTTTCTCGCCTAAGTACACTATTAGCGTAGCACTACTTGAGCTGTAAGGTTCTCGGACAGTTCTTAAACAAAACATAGGGGGTGTAGAGGTGTCAGTGGCGGATACAGGATTTCCCTGAAGGGGTGGCGTGGAAAAAAGGCATTTGAGGGCGAGCTCCCGCAAGGCGCGAAGCGAAACTAGAGGAGTCCGGGGTATGCCCCCCGGAAAATTTTTGAAATTTGGTGCGTTTTCCTGCAATCTGGTGCATTCAGAGACTCTTTTTTCAATGACAATCTGCGCTCCTCTTTATACATTTAAACATAAATTATTATTGTTAAGACTAATTAATTTAAAGAAAAAAAAATCACAAATTTTATCCAAGAGGGACTGAGGTCAGTCTACATGCAGGGCTGCACATTCAGCTTTTAATTATTTGTAGATTTTACCTAAACCTTCAGTATAATTATTTTGAATTTATGTTTTTTACTCAGTATTGAAATGGAGGTTTATCACGTCAGCTTAGAATTACTAAAGAGGCATGCATTGTCATTGTACTGGTTAATAATAGACAATGGTCTGGTATGGTATACAGGTATGGTATTTTATATAAAATCTTATAGGTATATTTTTTACAATTTGTTAGAAGTACGTTTGCAATTTAATGTTCAGAATTAATTCTTGGGAAGGGGGGGGGTGCGCGCCTTCCACGCCCGCCCGTAAATTCGCGACTGGGTGTGTCTCGCTGGACAGAAATCCGTTGGATTGATAGCTCAGCTATAGACTGTCACTTGTGAAATTAACGGAAATCTCTGGGCGCATCACATGACCTCGTATCAGTTCGCGTACGAGAGGTCAAGTTCAAGTAGCTTCAGTTTCCGATCGGGGAAATCTCCAAGGGGGTTCAATTTTTGGCAAATACCTCGAAATCTGTACGGTTGTTGGGGGGGGGGGGGGGAAATGGACCGGTTTTCCTAAGATATATGTGTGATGCAAGTGGACCGAGAGAGAAATTGGCGCTCAGCGTATAGGTTTTTTTAACAAATATATTTGAAATCGTTCATTTAACATTGCGTTGGATGGGACTTTCTACTGTTGTGTGCCACGTTAGATTCGCCATTAAACTCAATTCAAAACGTTGTAACGTTCATGCGCATATCAAATAGAGCAACATTCCCGAAACTAGTATCTCTTCATAATGTGAGCGTACACTCTTTCATACACTACCAGTAGTAATTTTTCGTGCAGTCTTGACCAAACCGATTTTGAGAAAATCGCTTTAGAACAAAATCGACCCATGATTCACACTATTCCTGTGACAAATAGGCCCGAATTCAAATTCCGATTTTTAAAAAATATAATGATCTCTGGGATTTTATTGCTTTAGTCAGAAAGTACAACATGTTGACATTACAAAACACCCGAAATTAAAACGCCACGCCCCCCGAAAATGAAAAAATACGTGTATTAGTATGCCGGTACTATTATCGTATGTAGTGCCAACAATTCCTCGTGCTATGGTGTACTTAGGCCTTCTCCGCCTAGCTCATACCATACTCCATCTGATGGTTGAGAGGTATGTTAGAATATTGAAATATCGTAATAGACAGTCTATTTTGTTTTTTTGTTTGGTTCATAAATGACTCTATCTGGTGGTGGAAGGTATCATGTTAGAATATCAAATCGTAATGCAGTCTATTCTGGACTTACTGCCTTGCTCACGAATGACTCCATCTGGTGAATACTTAATTATGACTAGCGTAAGTTAATCGTTAAAATAGTCAATCATAGACTCGATTCCTGTATGCATGTTTTGGTTGACGTTGATACCTGAAGGTAGGTAGCTAGTTGAGTAGGCAAAATAGCACTTCAATTTGATAGATGTGTAATATCAAGATATATTCTGCAATATATATATAAATATACAGTGTATATAAGTAAGGTAAATATAATGCGTATATTTCGAATAACCAAAGCTGTATCAAACTCGACAAAGTTCTCATGATCAATTACTTAAATTTTAAATATTTTGAATAACATGTGTTCTTTAGCTAAATTATAGTCGTTTCTTTAGTTCGACTAAGTTCAAACGTTGTCACAATGTACTCCCTATGATGACTGCTTGGCCATGGTTTTAAAAGCAGGTTTGTGCTACACAGCATTTCTACCCTGGTAATAAAGCCACATGACATCTTCTTCATCTAGGGCTTTGTTGTAAATTCTCAGCTGTAAAACAACATAGTTTTATATTTTGATACGCGATTTGGTACGCCTTGTATCGACACATTTCTACCACAATATATGTAGTTTGTGACTTCGTATTCATAACACTTTTAGAGTACGAAACAGCTAAGCAGGGAATCACCGAGCAATTACGCATGCATTTTATAATTAGCCAGTGGTAGAACAAGCTAGGTTAGCCTGCCTTGCCTGATAATATCTACCAGCCTGGTTTATACAATACATGTACTTCTAGATTAAATATGAATATTTCGTCACACAAAATACAACATATAACGTGAAGGCAAAGACACATATCGATACGAACCGTATGTAAAACATAGTATTAATTTAATTAATATAAATTTATTTACACCATAAAACATACGTTTATAATACTTAATCTTGAAGACAGCACACAAATAGAAATAAAGAATTAATTTAATATTTCATTATTATAACAATTAAACCACGCGTAATTTCAGGTAAAATTTTCACACATCTTCACAAACAGTTTCGCTACTGTGTTTAAAAAACTAGCACTGTCGAGCTGTTCAGTGGTTGGGATATCTATCAAAAAACATACAAAATACTTCTGACAAACATTCATGCCTGTTGAAAATCTATGAGAGTCAATTTGACTAATTAAAGATATTATTCTATTCCATAGTTATCATGATGTTCCACAATTATCACCACCGTTGAGATATTTCATGAAATTTTCCAAACAATTTTTTGAGTTGTTTTTGAAGCTTTATAAAACATTTTATCAGAAATTATATCTGAATACTATGTATTTGAATGATTTACCTCATCTATGTAACCTCTAAATCTCTCCTCGTTGCTGTACGTATTTCTGCCAATGTATACCGGTTGGCTCTTTTGAACTGGCGCCCCTGCCGAGTAGTAAAAAGCACAATCAATTAATTGAAATACGAGAAAGATTCTCACACCTACGTTACTTGAACGGAACACGCGCAGTGAAGTGAATAGAAAATTTACTCAGATGCACAATTAGCACAACTTAACTTACCTGAATTTTGCGTGCTTAGCGAGCCACTTTGCTGTACACCATTCATGTAAAATGACAACAATGGGGTGTCACCATCATACGTAAAAAGAACATGATGCCACTCGTTGATGGGGGCTGAGGCAGTGTATTCCCATCCCTGGGCGCTATTTGTGTCAGCAGCTGTTATTAATGTACATCCACAAACCTCTGTACTTTGACAGCTAAAATAGAGGTATGATGCAATGGTGTATGAATTTCAAAGATACAGTTTCCCATATGAGATAGTTATAAGATAAAGTTCAACTGACAAATATGATTGTGATAAAGTCAGTAAATTTACAAGAAATTCAAAAGATTTCACTCATCGCACCCTACTTACAGATGAAAAACTTTGTTTGCATTGTCTCATAGGACTAAATAATTTGATTCCACGTACCGAATGTACCCGTGATATTTCCGCTATCCTTATACCTAGGCAAAATTACCTTACTTTTATTTGCTAAGAAATGTCATGCAACGAGTTTTAACACTATTCAAATGCAATGACTGGGACTGAGTTAATCATGAAATAATTTCTATGACGTTAAGCTGTTATTATAAGTCGATTTTGTGCTATATGCTACCACAAGCATCGGGAGCGGTCTTAAGCTTTTATTTTTATGGCAACGCCAAAATGCGAACGCCCATCGGATGTACGTGAAACTAATCTAGATGTGATCTGGGGATTTTCTTTTCATTAGTCAAGGATTTTGATCTAATGCCTCGAACTCCCTAAAATTACCACTGAGGAGCTGATATCATATGTTTTGCAATATCAATATTTAAGTTGGTTCTGTTGATTCATTGACGTCTGGAATAGAAATGAGATTATTACCGTATATCCCAACTTCCATCAGTCCACCAACCATTCCCTACAACTGTTGAATAAACGCCATCAAGTCCTGTTCTTTTGAACCATACGCTTACACTTAACTTTGTACCCCAAACGTAGTTCTGCAACCCGGCAATTTGCACGTCATTCGAGAAATCTACAAGAAGGGCACCTCCACCCTGCAATATTTTTGAACACATATATATTTATATACATTTGCCAAATCAAAAACTTTTATATCCTGGCAATAAACGTAGGACTACACTTTTTATCTGGACTACACTTTGTGTTTTATCATTCTCCAGCTGTTACGCTAATTTCTATATATTTATAACCATTTTATTTATTACTTTTGTACTGAAATTCGTCCTCGTACTGTAGCTTTAAAGCACAGACCGAAGGTCACTTTGATATAGGTATTTTGCATGGTGGAAATATATTTTGTTATTCTTAAATTCATCACAAAAATTCGGGGGTGATAACATTCAGTCTTATTTTCGTAAGAAAAGCTCTTAATAAAAGATGCCTGGAGAAGATGATAGGAAAATCAAAAGTATTTTCGAAATTGTATGTGCAAATTCACGGAACTTGATTCAGGTCTTTTTTGTTATACTCACCAGAGCGTAGCTGTCGGTACTTACAACAGCGCCATTGTATGCTGTGCCACTGTAACCGTTAGCAGACTGATCCTCAAAATCGGAATCAAACGACCAGTAGCCCAATAGCCCGTCCTTCATGTCTTAAAGTAACGAATTGTTTTATGTAGTAAATATAAAATAAACGTAGTATAATAATTAAGTTTTAATCACATGTTAAAATTCTAAGAAAAATATATTCTAGCATAACTTAGAAGTTAGATAAAACAGCTTCAAAGTATAGTAGTTTTAATACTTTTGACCGCTGCGCGTTACAATTGGTAAAAATTATTTTAGTTTGTTATGTTATAGTTAGGTAAAGACGTTATAATTTGGACTGAAGAAATACTGTTGCTTTAGTTATCTTATGGCATCATTCAGCAATGAAATTAAGTACGCATGACCATTCCACACAGGAATATCCACGTTTTCTTGCAAACTATGGTACTAAATTTCTGGAGAAACCCTAGCTTGGAGCTACTGTCTTTTACAAAATATGAAACTGTCACAACTTCGATCATCTTTTGCTACTGAGTGATGCCACCAAGTAGAAATGGATTTTACGTCATTAGGTTTTTGTGATATTCGAGTTAGTTTTTTATCTATTTTACGTCCTAAGTTTAATTAAAAAATTATTTTACTTACTGAACACCTTAGGGCACTTGTATCTAACCGAATAATCGTCACATGAGGCATCAGGTTGATCTGCATTAAGGCAGACTAAGCCCGCGCTTCTAGAACATACTTCTGGTGCTCGCAAAACATCATTAATTACACTAAGGTCACGGCTGAATATAGTTGTCCCTGTTTTACACTCAATGTCCAGAGGTGTTATACCTTTACAAACATCATTGCCTGCTAGCTGCAAGAATGGGGTCTATATATAGCGTTGTTTACTACAAGGTTAGCATTAACGTTGAATTCCCGCAGTCGGAAATACTGACTTTTCAAGTCCTTCCCTTTAAAGTCGGACTTAAACTATCTACATTTCTGATTGGTCGTTTGTTATAACTTTAAACAGGAGAATCTCCATAACTACTACATAATCCAAGTAAACAATTGAAAAAAATAATAAAGAACATTGGTTCCATATAAAAATACTCAAAACTATAGCTATGGCCATTATCACTGCTGAATATAACACCATGATACGGAACGGACTAATGGGAATTGAGTTAACTTCTTGTTTTAATAAAAATATCAAAATTATACTTTAATGCTGTTGGCAAAATCATTTCCAGTTTCTCATAGTATATTAGATGACATGAAGAAGCTTTAAAGAGTTATTTAACTATGAGACGATATCAGCATTTGAATGTTAAGCTATAATTTTGCTAAAACGCGCGATAAGTAAGGATTCAAGGTGACTTATTTGTTTACGACTTACTCGAAGTTCCACTAAACTTTCGTTGTCAGTATATCCAGATGGGCCATCTCGGTTGTACCACTGGGTCCAGTACTCTTCTAAAGAAGTGAAATGGACAATATATTTTTTGGACAGTATCAACAATTTTTTCAACATATCTGAAATTGGGTGACGAATAATATACGTATACCACCTATGAAATATTTTCAGTATCAACTTGGTTCTGCCATCTCTTGTCCACTTTTTATGCAAGTTCACAACACAGACGGTGTAATCCGGTAAACTCACAGGCACCTTATATTTATTTTAATCAAAGTGGCATCACTACATATATCCATTTGTTTGTGAACATGTATGTGCACGTATATGTAGAAATATTTTATGTCAATATTAAAAAGGGAATATACTTTAACTACATGCTGTGTGGCCCACTGGCTCACATTGTGGCACGATTTCAGATTCTTTAATGGACATGGTGCATCTGACAATTAAGATGTACCACCGGTGCAACCAGAAGAAAAATATGTGTAGTAATTAAATACTTTTGTCCCCATTTGACACCCCATAATACACAAGTGTATCATTTTACCTAGTGAATTCTCCTTGTGTATCACCTGCCAATCTGTGTTTTCAATCAACATGTTATTATATACATGTACAAAGCTGGATGTTAAGTAGTAAGCCCGGCATTCTTGTGTGTTTCTATTATAACAAGCAATACTGCATGGAGATCCCTGCAAACTCAAATGTTGACATTCTTGAGAGCAAGAGGAACGAGTACTCCTAATTGAACTCACATATTCGTGTGAAGAAACCAACAATCTATCTGGTATAATACGAAATAAGCTGCCAGCATAGGCAATTATAATTAAGTTTGCAACGGAAACGTACAGACATATCAGACTTTTGAACGACATATTTCGTCTGGAACTGATATGTCAATAACGTTAATAATTATAATGACGCATGACGGTGTGGAATTAAATAGCAGATAAATAAAACTTATAACCGTCATGCGTCATTATTATAGATTGTTAATCCCCTATAACACGATTTTATCAATAAAAGTAACTACAACAATGCGCTAATCGATATTATTAATAGATTTGCTCATTCGAAAAAGAAGAGTGATTACATTGTTCAAACAAATATGATCAATGCTTGTATAATTATCGAATATGTCAACTGGATAAAATGTAATATTTAAAAAGATCCCCTATATTCTGAACCGATTATCGTTGTTGCCCTAAGAGTTTTTTTGGCATCTACATTTTACACTTTCCTTGCGTACCCCCTACCTATACTTTGTTTGGCTTTTTGGGGATATATTGATGTCATAAAATGACCAGCCTACGCTATAATATAATGATAATGATCGTAATATAAATATAAAATTGGAGGGAAAAAAACAAAGAAAAAATATTAAAAATAGTTTTAAGGACTGGAGAACATTGTGAGGAGTATACAGAGTTAAACTACACTACGTACCGTATTTTTGAATAGATGCCCGTGTTTTAATTTTCTAGGATCTCGGGAGTCGTTTATTCAGCTGGGCGTTAAATGAAATTTATTTAACGTTTGAGTTTCTTGGTGGGCACTTATTACAAAAGGGGCGTTTCTATGGAGGAAATAATTATCAAACTAGATGACTTTTGATCATGACCTCAATGTCAAAACTCCCGACCCTGAGGCTGTCATAGCTTGAATCAGAAGCCTACATGCTGGGACTAACCGTTAAGAATTGCAGAATGTTCCTTCCATAAAAATAATTGAAAAGATGCCGAAAAAAAGAAACAAATAAGGAAACGAAGAAAAAAAATTATTATATTTTTCCTGACCCCCCCAAAAATATCCAACATTAATTTATATTTGAATCTCTTGAATATCCAATAAGTAGCCAACTTTGTATTTATTATTTGAATCTCCCGAATATATGAGAAGCCAACTTTATATTTTGAATATCTCGAATCTCCAAATAGCCAACTTTATATTTTGAATCTTTGGAGTATCTTATAACTTTAGGTTGGTCTGGTTTTCAGCTGAGGCAGTTGTGTCACTATCACATCTGTACATACCGTTAAAACAGTAGACTTGCTACAGGTCCTCCTGGATTTTTCTTATTCTTATTTAATTTTATTAAGTGTTCAGTACCTTCTCGAGATCTGATACAACAATGCCAGCTTTAATAATTACCTTTTAAAACGAGAGTATATAATATTTAAATGTGCATATATTTCTTTCGATCATTCAAAAACTAATCATTAATAAAAAGATTAGATTTTTTTTTCTCAAAATGATTCAAAGCCTACGCACTATGAATGTTACAACCCACTATAACTCCAAAGCAATAATCATTGATACGATCTGTATGACATAATATATTTTCAATCTTCAAAAAACGCCATTTTTAAAAGAGGAAATCAACATTGGCATCTTGTCTACTATATTGTGATTTTTTCATTTTAATATAAATCGGATTTAATTTTTTATACATCAATTTCCCAAGCCACATAAAATTCCAAAATCACATATTAAACAGCTGCACAAACAATTTTAGACAATTAAGATATATTATATATACTATGAGAAGTAATATGTTATGAAAATATATTTCTCATAACAAATGTTAAGGTATATATTCAACTAAAATTCTCTTGTAAACATTTGCAAACAGTAGTAATCATAATTAAGGTAATATATTGTTGTAATTTTAATGCATCAGCACCTTGTCAGGAAGCAATTGCTTTATCTTAATCTAAACTTAACTTCTGGTGAAATAAAAAAAAATCTGTTTCAATAATATTGCACTATTTCAAAAGGTATGTCCTTCTTTGGAACAACTAAACATCAAATTCGATCAGTTTTTAACTGAATTATGAAAAACACCATATACATAACAAGTTGAAAAAGTTATCAAGCAGTTGAATGCCTGGGGTTGAATGGCTGTTTATGGTACACGGAGTTGAGAAATGCGAACATCACCAGATACAGCAAGTTGATCAATACTATGAAGAGGCTGAATTCTATGGCGATACTCCACAAAATGTTGTCCATTTATAGCAACCTGGAACAAGAGATATAGTTGTGATTTCAACAGCAGCGATACCTTGTCACACATTTCTGCTATCCATATTATACTTCCAAGCTTTTATTTTTGTTTATGCAGCAAAGATCCCAAATGTATAGAGGGCAAAAGTGTGATAGTATATAAGATGAAAATATCTTTTCACTTTGTCATTTAAAGTAGATTTAAAGGTGTTGAAAACGTAAAATCTGCATGAAAAACCCTGTTATACAGTAAGGCAATCTGGCAGAAATTAAATTGAAAAAGCCTCATGCCAATATAAGATGGCATTAGATAGCCAATTGCAGCCAGGGTCTGTAATCCACATGCTGGAAATAGATCTTGGACGCGTATTAATATGTCTTTTTTCTCTTTCTTTTT
>JAOXYB010032553.1:0-14412 GCA_028565635.1 Phoronis ovalis
ACTGGTTATATTGTTCTGACAACAAAATTTGTCATTCAGTTCAACATGACATTAACTGGCTCCTTAGTATGTAGACAAATTGATAGATTGATTGATTTTATTTTGGTACATGAAAATAATAAATACATAAAATAAATAAATTTATTTACAATACTTAAGAATGGTGTTCCTTCTCCAAGGATAACACATAAAGTTTAAAAAAACTTATTTCCAATGTGGTACGGGTTGACATCAATTGTTTGAACTTTTATAAAATACAATAGGTATGTCTAAAATAAAATTGCCAAAAATTGTTCATGCAGTTCTTCATATAAAGGACAACGAAAGACTGAGCAGTCTTTTTGTGAAATGTAGCGTCATATTTCAAAACTCAATTTTTTATCAGGGTTTATTATGAAAGCAGCATATATGCCATATCATGCTCAATCTTATCACTGGATAATTACTCCTGGAATTGTGTACTTGTAAGCCTACATAACTATTTATTATATAATTCTTCTGATGATAACACATTTTCTCCTGCATCATGTATTACGATTGCTTTTTAAGTAAGAAAATCTGCAAAGTAAAAAATATTAAATTATTTTTTATATATTTTGATATCAATCCTATATTAAAATATTGTAATGATTTAATCAAGAACTAATATACACTAGTACACTGTTAACAATGGAACATGTCACAGCCAGAATTCGACAGATAACAAAATGTGTAATCACAAGTAGCATGAACTATCAGTGTATACCTTGACTTTCACTTCAAGGTGACAATTATGTAGTAGGGTCACTCATCCAGGTTACGATAGCTACTTCTGTGATAAATTGCACAAATTTTATGACAAATATTTCATCAACTTAATTACATCAGGGTTTACTATATTCTACTTTTAAACATGTTTAACGATACAGCAACAAGCAGATAATATAAAACCGCGATATAAAAGAGAAAATAGAATTGCCAAAAAAAGTGGTCCGTGAACTGCCAAAACCGAAACAAATCACGCAAAATTTCCTTATGTAAACTCAATAAAATTTCAACATGACCTGCTATTTAATTCTACACATGCCTCTACTGTTCTATTGTTAACAAATTTAACGCAGGATCCCTATACAAACCTCAAAAATGAATCCACAGTTTCGATCTTCCTCTCATCTTCCACAGGCTGCAATGGAAGTGTCCAACCCCTGGTTCATATATCACCGTCTAGATACTCCAACTTCAACTCCCACTACTTCTATGCATGGCCATTTGGAACTCCTGCGTTGGCACCCAGTGGGATAGGGGTACTTGCCAAAAACTTGATTGGTGTGTGAGACCAGGGTAAAACATGTTTACTGCAAGGTAAAAACTGAATTCAGGAGTTTCAAATGGTGTTGCATGAGTAGTGGAATTGAAGTTAGATAATGAGAGAGCTAGTATCTGGAGAGTGATGTATGAACTCGTCCGGTAGGAATTACATAGATTTCGAAGTTGGAGCACTTTCACTGTAATTGGCTACCGTATTTTCTCTAATAATCGCCCCGTTTTAATAATTGCCCCCCTCTAATAATCGCCCCCTCTGGTGACTAAAATAAATCAATAATTGCCCCCTCTCTAATAGTCGCCCCGGGGCGGCAATTTGAGTTGAAGACCCATTTGAATTAATATGAGATAATCACATTTTAATTCATTATTATGTCAGTATAGTTGATTAGCTCTTTTGTGGTTGATGTGTACTTATTAGTAATATTCCCCCAAAAAGTGCTTTGGCTCGCAAAACAAACTTCGGATCATCAGACATGTCCAATAATATGAGTTTTGTTATGTATGGTAAACAATAGAATTAAAAAATCTTAAATATTCATGCCAGGAGTATATAATCGCCCCTCTCTATTAATCGCCCCCTCTAATAATCTCCCCCGTAAAAGCATTTTTTTTAAATAATCACCCAGGGCGATTATTTGAGAAAATACGGTATGTAAGTTTCCATGACTGTTCGCACAGCTCACGAGTCAGATTATCAAGAGCTAGTGCAGAACGTCATGATCGAACCAGGACTAATAATAGGACAAAAAATATTATTTAGTTTACCACAGGGTGTTTTTCTTGGAAAACACATTTACGACAGGGCAGGTATGACGGGTCCGTAAATTTTGACATTATTATTTATTTACCACAGGCCGGGACCACAAGGTACTTAGTGAATCTTACACAGGATATCTATTTCCGGAGAGTTATTTAGTTTTGATGTTTTTTCATTTACGACAGCGTATATGTTTGGTCTTTTATTTACCACAGGGTCGGGGTTTTTTACCCTGGGCCGCACACCCCTACCCGAATATTTTTGTCAAGTACCCCGGGGGTAAGTATCGATGGGCAATGTGTCCACCGGCAGGGGAGCTCAGGCAAATAAAAATATCAAATGGGTATATACACATGTTCCAACAAATTTTCATGTGAAACTGAAAGGGATATTTTTGGAGCATAACTTCTTATAGAGACTGCAAAATAACTTAAAATAGTATAAATATACAATGTCTATACAAAAAGTTTGTCTTCACAAATAAAATGTGTTACTATTAGGCTCTCGTTGGTATGTTTTCTGCCTAAATGAAATCACGAAAAGGGGTGAGTTTTAAGAGGTATGCCACTTGGTCTCTAAAATTTTTACTTCGATAGGCCAATACAACACGGCGTTTTTTCCAAATAAATTTTTTTAAGTACGACTGTGTGAATTTTGGAATCTAGAGTCACTCCACATTTGTATATAATGAGGCTTTTCAGCCTTTAATTTTAGTTATTACTTATCCATGGGGTATGCCTTTTTCAAATAATTTTTTAGCACTACATTTTCAATAAATAACTGATTAATATATTATATATGTACCACAGGGTGTACAGCAACAGCGGCATTTCTCAGGTTGTATATTTCCAGAATTTTATTTACCAGCTATATGATGCCCATTGACTGTTTTTTACAAAATATATTTTACCATGGGATGTATTTTTGGAATGCAGTTTTTGCTATGGGTTAAGATTTTTGTAAGCCTCAACCTACTCCCACCAAATTTACAAGCTTTTGGGGTGGGCATTATTAGGGGGTGCTTAATAGAAGGATGCATGTTTATTTGAAAAAATACAGTTGTGCTTGGTGTAAAATCGGGGTAAAAACATGAAGATTAATGAATATCTCAAAATGATCTCAGTTCAACTAAGTAACAGATCTGAAGTATTAAACTACAAAATTCGTTACACAGGTTTGTCAGTCGAGCAGAGATAATATATCACCCAATGATTTAAAAAATAATTCCAGGGAGTGGCATTGGACGACTAATGGCTATTAAATTTGCAAAACTCGGTAGCTTACTGGTACTCTGGGATATTTCTGAGGAAGGCAATGAAGAAACAGCAAGAGAAATAAAAAAGTATGGCGGAAGAGCATACACCTATACCATAGATCTCTGTAACAGGGAAGCTGTTTATAAAACTGCTGAAAAGGTAATATATGTTTAATGTGTCAGTGTATTATGTCAGATATATTCCCACAGCATGTGTCAATGCAGGACTTTCCAATACTTGCTTTATCACTGTGTGTCATTGTCACCGATTGTTTACTATTGGTTACTGAATGTTGGGCAATGTATGACATATTAGATAAACATCTAATTCCACAAATATCGCAAGCCATACTTTTTGCAAGATAGTAAAGGTGATGTCTGGCGTTCCTTATTGACAACGTTTTGAAACTTTATCACCTAGAAGAAAGATCCATTTTTTTTCTTTTTGACCTGTCATAATGTACACTTTCTCATACGTCTTTTGTAGCAAATAAGCCTGTCCTTTTAACAAATTAAGGACGTTATTTTTTTCATAAGGTGAAGCAGGAAGTTGGTACAGTAACAATTTTAATTAACAACGCTGGTATTGTTACTGGTAAGAAGTTTTTAGAGTCTTCTGATGAACTTATACAAAAGACATTACAAGTAAACACCATGGCTCATTTCTGGGTATGTATATATTGTATTGTATTGTATTGTATTATGGTTTAATTTAGCCACTACATGGTGTATTTTGTCATTGTAATTATTAAAGCTATGGGTCATTTTTATGCTGGGTGAGTATGAAATATTCTCAATAAAATAATGAATTTGATGCTAATTAGATTTGACAATTAATGTGAAGATATTTTTTAAATTATTTGAATTATCAGTATAGTTTACTGTGTACTGTGAATTAATTCCCTATATCCTACATGGAATTTATTTCTGCTGTAAAGTTCTGATGTGATATGTAATTCTAACTGAAAAGAATGTTAATTACTAATTAATGTACATTGTTAAGAACCAAACTTCTTAGAGGAAGTTTTAAAATCTCCATCAGGGGTCACGTCTAGTTTGATGAAGATGTTGCTTGCATGATACCAAAGAAAAGCTTTGTTTATAATCTTTATTGTACTTGCGAATTTTTGATTAAAAAGACACAAAAATGCAATTGGTATCTTTTCGCTGTATTCATTTCAGACTGCCAAGTCTTTTTTGCCTGCTATGATGGAGAAAAACCATGGTCACTTAGTGACTATAGCTAGCTCTGCTGGCCTTGTTGGAGTTACTGGTTTAGCTGATTATTGTGCTAGTAAATTTGCTGCTGTTGGTTTTCATGAAGCTATTAGCCAGGAATTAATAGCTCAGGGCAAAGATGGCATCCACTCGACCGTTGTATGTCCATACTATATTGATACTGGAATGTTTGATGGAGTTAAGTCAAGGTAATAGAAGTCTTCTTTATGCATACACATTTATTCATCCATGTGGATATTGCAGGCAAAATCTGCTATGATTGGCACACGGATACTCTCAAAGTTATCCGAATATTTTGGGAAAGCATTTTTGTATGAGCTACTGGTAGATGTCTCCATGATAAAAGATAGTCAACTGCTTTCTGTTTGATCTACATGCTCGTGAAATATTATTAATGGTTGCATAGCAGACCTGTGAAGAAACCACCCAATTTCTTGCAATAGTTTTGAAAATAAGAAGTTATAAAAATTATAGATTAACTCCCAAAAAACTTTCTTTTAGCTGCTCTATTTTTTATATGACTTGCACCCATTGCAGTGAAAATGAGATTAAATGCCCGTAACCAATATTAAATAAGTATTTGCTGATTTATGCTTTTCACTTACTGAAACCTTCCTGATCAATTGTCTATTAAATAAAGTACATATATTTATATCATTACGGTTAAACTTGCTCTTGAAAAGTTTGTTCAGTATTGTTTCTTCTTTGCAGGTTCCCCTGGATTCTACCAATTGTGAATCAAGAAGATGCGACAAACATCATAGTGGATGCTGTCCTGACCAATCAAGAAATGGTTATGATGCCAAAGCTTCTATACTTTTCAATCCCGCTAAAACTGTAAGAGTTAGGATATTTATCTTGCTTTTTTAACAAGACATTTGCCATGTCAAATGCCCATTACATCACATTGCTGCTTGTATGTGGTTTGCGAATCACATTTGACCCACTCCTTAAGGTTACTTTATAATGTCACAAGCCTAATACACCCACCCACTTATGGCCTTGGTGAACCCACCTTCAAATTGTCCAGTCAAGGCTTAATTTGTCCTCTTGGGAACAAGCATGGTTGCCAGTCAGCCATACTGGAAGTAATCTGGCTCAAAATTATACATAACTGTACTGTGACCTGTACTTACTGTGTTCCGAATATGAAGCTGATCGGAACAGTAAAAACTGAAGCGACGTATAATCTCACGAACAAACATGGTTGCTAGTTGGTCATCTTGGAAGTGATACAAATCAAAATGATAACTATACTAACGTGTACCTTGACCTGTATATAACCTGCATCAAAACTCATACTTGAACTGTGTCCCTGACATAGTCATACATCGATGCAAACTGTAACAAGTTGCGATCACTAATTATTACAATGACACTGTTAACAAAAACCAATAATATGCCTTATCTTATGGGAATAATATTTTTGCTCCTGCATTTTCAGACAATTTGTATAATTCATTAACTTCTTTAATTTGTAGGATACTTCCTGTCAAGTGTACTTTGGCACTGTCCAAATTTTTTGGTCTTGACACACTGATGAATGCTTTCAAAGGTAGACAGAAAAGAGACTGATTCCCATTGCTGATAAAAGTGTGATTTGTTTGACGTTATACTTGTCTAGTTATATATGCAAATGTGATCATAGTGCTGATTGGTTGCCAAAGTTATTATCAAAACAAAGTTGCCGTAAAACATTTTAAATGAATATTTTATGTAAATTGATGACATTAATATTTTTAATGTTTGATTTGTTATTTTTTGTGTTTACATCAAATATATTGTTATATTAATTTGTGTTGTAGACTGTTGAATAGAATTAGTCTGTTCTAGATCTACAGTTTTATTGGTCCGTAACATTAATTAGATTCTAAGCAAAATTTCGATTACTAGGTGAGAAATTTTGAACACAATATTTCTTGATTGGTCAGTTTGGAAATAATCGAGGAACAGCAAATACCCTTTATTTAACGGGGTGATTCAATTCCAATATTGTGAGTGAAAGTAACACCAAGTAGCTGCCAGCACAGTGAAGTTGAAGTACAAATAATTGGAATTGATATCAAAACTCCTTGTTGTATCTGAGAGTGCATTCATTACATTGAAGTGTACTTCAAGTGTGATATATACTACAACCAATGTAGAAAACACTAGTTTATAATGCATAAATGTACTACTATGACAGTGCTAATAAAATTTACTCCGGTGATATGAACTTTATTTTAATCATTCAACAAAATTTACTGTGTATAAATGGGTTAAAACTATATAATTATTTTGATACATACATCCATATACTGTATTTAATATCTCTTCTGTATAATTTTAGAATAAATTTGACTTGTACTTGTATAAAGAAACATGCATGCCATATCTACCACCTTCTGAAAGTTTTTGTATGTTGTTGTATGTATTAAGAAACGGTATTTCCAACCCGAATAGCATGAATTGTAAATTAGGAAAGAGTTTGTTAGCAGTTCCTTTGTTCTAAATCTGCTACAAAAGTATCCATCAAACAAGTGTGAAATACCCAAAGTAATATCATTATTATATATATGTAACTAATGACTACTAGTAAATCCAAAAACTGCCAAGTAAAATACTTGCTTTTTTTTTTTTTTACTAAGACATAGGTTAAGTAAAATTTATGATTATCAAATACACCATACTAATATTAGACATCATTTAGGCAATACTCTAGGACTGCTTACATTATACACCTAAACATAGATCTGTGGAACAACTATTACTTGCGGTAATCACCAAATTTTGTGAGTTGCTCACAATGCTGCATGGAAATCCTTATTTTGGTTTCCTTGAACATACAGGAATCCTCCCATAAGTGCATCTGTTGTCTAGAACTGCCGGCTGTTCATATTCGACCCACATTCTGTGTTCACAATTGCGTGAATCTGCACACATCTGAAAGGCATTTCTTAAATGTCCTGCCCTTTCTCCAGCATTACTAGGATTACTGTGAATCTTGCCCTTCGGGTGGATTCCATGTGACCAAAAGATACTGTTCTTTACCCTCACCAATTGCTGTTACATTGCCTGAAATTCAGAATGTTGCCAAGATATTTGCATACATTACGGTGAACATAGACTGGTAGCTTTGAATCTTGCACAAGATTCCATATATGCCTCCCTTATTCCATCGTCAGAAAGCATTTTTTCACAATGTTTGCAATTGCTTGTGTAAGCGATTTTTGTAGTGGAAACTGTTGTAATAAGGTATTAATATAATTAAGAAATATCCCAAGGTTAGATTACCAAGGGTTTTCAGTTACCTGTTAACTGTGATGACATGTCAGCAAAGTTAATGCTATCTGTATCAGTCACAACATTGGCAGCAGAAGTCCCAACACTAGATATGGCCACCATAGCAGTTTCAACATCAGCATCACCACTTTCTGTAAGAGAACCAGAAAATTTATAATTTGTTTTAATGTTGTAATGCAGCTTTTTTGTAAAAATGTTATATTCTGTTGCAAACTTCATACAGGGTACTAAAACGTAAATATTGCAAGAATACTTATTCACAGAGGCAATTTCTTAAAGCAGTGTAAACAACCAAAAGCTTCAGGGTCATGGTTGTAGTTCACCAGTTGTATACCTTTTTGATCATGTGACAAAGTAGAAACCTTCAGAAATATGAAAGGTGGTAGCATCGATCACTCGACCTTTAATATGCATGCAATATTCTATTGTCTCATATATCCACAGCGATGACCTTGCATAACAATACACTTTCTAAAAGTTTCTCAGTACTAAATGTTTAAAACATCTCAGAAACATGAACAATGTATAACTGACCCATAATCATCGCAGAAGGGTCTTCGGGACTGCTAATCTGTGTTGTCATATCTTCTGCTGAGCTGATGAATTCAGCGTCTTGTCCTGTTCCAACTACATTTACTGTAATCTCTTGACCATTCTGAACAATGGTGAAATTCTGACCGGAGACAAGCCCTGCAGAAAGACTTTGCAATGCCTCGGCAGCTTCATGGGACACAAGGTTATCGGCGAGTAATGTCTGTACAGTTTGAATGTCAACGCCCTCTGTAGTTTGGTTCTGGATATGTATACCAGAAGCAAGCTGTTGGGCAACCTGCATAGAAAAAAGGTTATAGGGTATAATGTCTGGTTAAAACAGTGTTCCGACTACTAAGTTAGCAAGTGAAACTATGTGTTTAACAGTTAACAGTTATTTTTAAACAATAATGTGACTACTGTTTACTTTGTTGCCAAATAAATAACAACAGGTGAATTTCTTCAAAAACTGTTTCCTTAATAATGAAATGATTTTAAACTTAGTACAAGTTTTTATACCAGGTTTTTCAACAATAAAAATTGTGTGGTAACCAATTAGGAAATGCAATACTATTTTATCCAATGGTTTAATTAACGCAATTTGGATTGTCACTTCTGTCAAAGTCGGAACAATTTTTAAATTTTTTGTATGACTATATTAGTTTGCTTTAAGTCAAACTCAATATTACTAACACATACCGTTTGTGGCAGGTGAATTTCACGCACTTCAGTTTCCTTCAGTTGCGGTGTAACAGACGGCTGTTTTCTTATTAATTTACGACCACTTTCAGACATTTCATCAGTTGACTTGATCAAGGTTGCAAGGTAAGCCGGATCTTCAAGAAGTTGTGCGTACTGTTCATGCTTTCGTTTGATGTGCCGACGAATGGTATGACGCCAACGACAAACTTCTGTGCAAAATTGACAGACAAACACAACACCACTATGGAAGTCGCGCATGTGTTTTTTCAGCTCAAATGACATTACAAATTTTCTGTCGCAATGTTCGCACTCGAACGTTTTCCCACGAGTGTGACCCAATTCATGTCTATGTAACTGTTCCGGATATTTGAAAGTTTTGTCACAATGAGAACAAGAAAAGTTACGTTTCCCAGTGTGCATCATCTCGTGCTTGATTAGATTCCCTTTCTGTCGAAACTGTTTCCCGCATGTTTCACATGGATACAATGGTGTGCCATCTGAGTGGAACTGCTTAATATGAGCATATAATGTAGCAGGAGTCTTCAACAGTTTACCACACTGAATGCACTGACACTTCAACTCACTAGAGTGGACAGTTTTCTGATGTAAATCCTTTGCATGCTGGTGAAAGAAAGCCTTGCCACAAACATCACAAGTGAACAATTTTTCGCCATGAGTAAGTAGATGCTTGTTTAGGTTACTCTTAGTGAGGTAGGATTTTCCACATACATAACAAACATGTGGATCTTCTTGCACAATGGCATGTTTCCGTTTTTTAGTGCGGATAACTACCCCATCAGGCCGTTTACATGTGTGTGCATTGAGGTAATCTTTGCGAAAAAACTTCTTTGAACAATGCTCACATTGATATTGGGGTGCTTGATGGGTAATAAGATGGCGTTCTAAATAGCGTGCATCTCGGAAACGTTTTCCACATTTATTACAATTCAAACCTTCTATCTTAAGATTTGTACAGTTTGGTATGTGGTTATTCATATTGGTCTTCCTAATGAATCTTTTATTACACTTCGGACAAGCAAAGGGATGGGTATGAGATTCCACGTGATTACGAAACAGTTCCGGATCAATGAATGTTTCCGGACAATACTGACAGACTATTTTACCTTCCTTCTCTACCAACTTATGTCCCAGGCATTCAATAGCGTGGCGTGTCAAATCGTCTTTGCGCACAAAAATCTCCGCACACAGTGAACACTGGAAGCGGTCAGTGTGCAATTTTTCATGACGAATAAGATATTTGTATTTGTTAAATGTCTTGCTACATTCTCTGCAACTGTAACTTGCATTAGGATCTTCAACCTGACAAATATGCGTATCAAAATTTTCTTTAATTGTATAGCTTTTTTCACACTTGTCACACTTATATTTGGATGCATGTTTAACCAAGTGATTTTCCAAACTAACTTTGCTACCGAAAACACGATAGCATTTAGTACATGCTATAATAGCGCCAGTATTTTCCCCTTTGAGCTGATCAGGATTACACACGGCCAAATGAGTGAGCAGGGTTTCCTTTGTAGAAACGGAAGTATGACATTTTTGACAAGTGTATTCTCCAGTATGCATAGCAATATGACGATACAAATACTTTTCTTTCGAGAAGACAACATGACATAGTTCGCAGTCATACTGTTGTTCATCTAATTTTTGCATGTCAGAACTCATACACGTATTGTTATGTTTGTTAAGACCTTCTTCTGTAATAAAATTTCTCTGGCATTGATTGCATGAGAAATTAGATTCATGCATTCGAATCACATGATGTTCCAGATACTCTTTTTTAGTAAATCCCTTATTGCAATGTTGACACTCATTTAAGTTTTCTTTCTCGGTGCTGGGCTCAGTGTCATCTGCAAGGCATAATAATAATAATAATAATAATAATAATAACAATGATGCTTTCAAAACATTATGATGGGTAGTAGCAGCAGCAGATATCAACTGATTGCTGCACTGCTAAAATACAACATGAAAATGTTAGAACACTGAGCATGTAAAGTTTGATTATATTACTATTGCAGCTTTGGTAAGCATTTATTCCTTCTATACACATTAAAATATCCAAAGATACAATGGGTATTACATTCGATCAGTGTTTATGGCTTTGGAACAGTCATCAAGCAGCGTTACTCATTTCACGAACCTTGGTTAAGGAGCTCTTTGATTGAAGAGCAAATATGTGCATCCAAGGCTTTAGTTGTCCCGTAGACTTTCCCACATTTAATACAACCAAATACACCTTCCAACCTAGTCTTAGGTGGTCTACCTCGTTTATGTCGTTTAATAGTCTTTGACATCTAGACAAAGCCAGAAACATAGGAAAAGTTATGCATGGATACAAAACACACTACTAATGCAACAGAAAAGAAAGTATTGCTTTGATGACTTGAGTGATTGAGTTACTTTGAAGCTCTATAAACTGTAATTACATTTTATTTTATCTCATTTGTATACCAGCAGTAACTTTTGTGACAGCCCTAATAGTAAAAACTTGCAAACTCTCTTTTTAAAATTAAAATCATAAGCCTTGCAAAATTTAAAACTGTAGCATGATTAGGAAACATCATCAAGATTTTCAGTGAAAAGATAAATTCACACCATAGTGTGACTCATAGCTTTTACATTTATATTTTGTCATACCTGATGAATTGGAGGTTTGTAGTCATCATCATCATCTATTACAACATCCATGTCCTCATCATCTTCATCATCATCAAAGTCAACGGTAATCTTACGTTTTCCTCCATAATATTTCAGTATCATAGTGACATCATCACCCTGCTTAATGATTTCAGTGTCACCAGTACCTCCTACAAACATATGTTTTCAGCAAATTTTCCAGTACATATCATGAAATTTATGTGCTTACATTACATATTATACTTTGACATTGAAATATATAAAAATAAAAATATCTCGCTATAATAAAAATAAAAATCAACATTTCCCAAATCTTTTATTTACAAACTGTGACTTTATCTTTAAATCTTAGGTTTTTCAAAGGGGTAAAATGTGAATTCTAAAAGAGGTAATGTTTTCCATGGAAAGTTGTGATAATGGGGGCTGACATGACAAAATACAAAAAAGTCAAATTTTGGATGCAATTGTCAACCTCAATTATAGGAGTACTTACCTGCAGTAGATGGCTCCACAGACATATTAGAATCTTCACTATCTGTTTTTATAACACTAGAGGCCAACGCAGAAGCTTTTCTAACAATACCTTTTCCATGTTCTTTTTGCATGTGATCTTGTAAGGCATAGATTTCTCCAAACTGAGCTGAGCAGTGAGGACAAGGTGTATTGCCTTCCTTGGTATGAAGCTTCAAGTGTCTTCTCAATGCAGCAGATGAATGACAAAACGTGTTACAGATCATGCACTGAAACTTTGATGCGACAGATAGCAGCTTTTGTTTACTTTCTGCTTTTTCTTGTCCAGGTATTTTCCTAGGACGCCCAGGTCGTCTGAACGTCCGTCCGCCAAATTCTTGTATGTGTTTCTCTCTGACATGTTTTGCAAGTTCAGCACTGCCTCCACATACTTGTCCACAGCGCTTACAGTTAAATTTCCAAAATCCTGGGGCTCCAATTGGACGAATAAACTTGGTTTTCTGGCTTACAATAGTATCGCCTGTAGAATAATGGATAGACATAAAACAGTTAAAAAAGAAATCATCCTGTAATCCATCTGACAACAAAATATAACCAGTCGAGCAAATATATGGCATGGACACATAATTGTTCTAGTTCTAGTCCTATGCCCAATATGATTTTTCTTGCAACAGTAGCTTTCAAATGTTGTTTTTCTTATTAAACTGCTTTTTACATGTAATAAATTTGTGTTGATTTGTTGAATAAATCAAATATCTTTTTATGTGTTATTCTTCAATAATTCTTATTTTAATTCTAGTAAAAAGAGTGAACTGATTGACTAAGCTATGATGCATTAATTTTTACTGTTGATGAAAGACACAAGTGAATGGCAACTAATTTTGAACAATAAAGTAAAAGGACGTTACACAGAGGTTCATACCGATGCTTTTAACACATATTACTTGGTTTGTTGTTTACCTTGCACCAGTCCAATTTTTTGTGACAATCATTTTCTACTTATAGCTACATTAACAAAATTTTGAAAGAGAGAGAATTCCTTACTTTCCAATCTAGATGAAGATACTGCAGAGAGATGAAGTTTTTAAAAATACAGCAGGAAATTTAGTATTAAGTAATACTTAGTAACTTAGGGATCATCTCAAAAGTTATCACAATGACCACAAACGTATAGTGCTTCGTATAGGGGGCAGGGGGGTTAAAATCTCCCTACACTTATGGTTTAGTGCGAAATGAAAAAATCATGCCTAGTATATATATGATATTTAAAATCATTCCTTTAACGCAACCCCGTTTTGAAATAGTAAACGCACCCCCGTCGCATCACCCCTTTGAAACAGAAAGGATTTTTTTTGTTTATGGCACTTATTCTGGGCGTATTGGTACAATAGGAGTGGAAATAGCCTTTTTTTTTGCTCGTCAATTTTTTTTCTTGCAGCGCGAAGACGTTTCAGCAACCTTTTTCGATTACTGAACTGATATTTTTCTCTCGCACCCCCCTTTTGAAAAAGTGTCTGACGGCCCTGATTTCGGTCTTGAAATTGGTTGTCAGTTTTTACATGTGCATGACGTCCAAATCTCACTAACCCCCCTACGTTTGACCAGGGGGGGTAGGGGGTAATTCCTATACGAAACACTATATGTCTGTGGTCATTGTGATAACTTTTGAGATGATCCCTTAGTAAGCAGAAAACCACTTTCAACTTCAAGTTTAGTTTTAGTCACCAACAATACGAGTAAATATACCACAGATTAAGAACTTTTCTGTACCTGATCCGCCCAAGTTTTCTGGCGGCTCAAACAAGGGGACTTGTTCCTCCAAAATATGTTGACCAAGTAAAGCTGAAAGAAAGTATGTTAATATTGAGTAATACGTATGATAGCAACTAATTCAACAAATTTTAAATATCGATTTACGTTTTTGTGTTCTCATATGAGAATAATGGACAAAGAAATTTGTCTATGAATAAATATTCAGCTCCAGTGAATTGAAAACAGTTAGATTTACTCAAACGCAGTACAAAAGCCTTCATCCAAGGTCACCAGTAAGACAATTTTGTGTTCCCTTTGAAAGCTTTGATTCTTAATTTTAGGGTTTCCTATATTAGTTGATTTAGTATAATAATGTTTAGCAAGACATTTGTCATGTCTAATGCCCATCCAATGTGTAGGATATTTTTTTAACATTATTGTTTTTTTACATTAGAAA